>BQNB010012330.1:0-78115 GCA_026074375.1 Tanacetum coccineum
ATCCAAACTATGTCTGTTATCCGTCATCGAATAAAGCTAGCAGTATTAAATCCATAAAGCCCAAGCAGTATTAATCAAACTCCTTTTTAATGCTAGCAGTACAAACTTAATAAGGTAGCAGTACTAAATATTGCTCGAAAAGTATTAAAAATAAAGGAGCAGTACTAACTTTTTAATAAGCAGTACTAAGTAATTACCAATTAGCAACACTTTTTATGTCACAAAACTATCACTAATGTGTTACTAATTTCAATTCTCCTTCCTCCCATTTCATTTAGCAACACTTTTTCTGTCACTGAACTGTTGCTAATCTGTTGCAAATCTGATTGCTCCTTCCTCCCAAGGCTTTTTGTGACGCTATAACTGTCACTAAACTGTTGCTAAATTGTCACAAATTCTAGTAGTACTAACAAGGGATGAGCAGTACTAATGTGATATCTTTAAGGCGCTTTAAAATGGTACGACGTAAAGCAGCTGGTATTAATAAGAAGTCGAACATAAACTGTTGGCAGAATTATGATATTAATCATTATCATTGTGTCGAATTTAAGCAGTATAAACTCTTCCTTGTAGCAGCACTAAGTAACATTCATTGGCAACACAAACTTGAGTTCAACCCCAAGCAGTATTAATACATAACCAGACAGTAGTAAATACTAAGGAACATTACTAATAAAAAACGATATAAGGAGCAGCTGCACAGAGTAAAACCAAAGCAGTAGTAACATAAAGGCTTACTTGTTGTCGACGCCATCATTCGAATCACAAGAGAATTTTATCTGCTCAAACCTAGCAGTTTAAAATGATCATGAAGCTTTAGCAGAAACCCTAAAACTTAGAGTTTCGTTCATCATTAACGAATCGGAACCATATGACAAAACCATGTACCCTTGTTCCATCATTCTTCTTTCACGCCAACATCAAGAAGTTCTCTTCATCTAATAAGCTTCAAAACTCTTGAATTGAGTAACCAAAAACCACGCTTGCTGCTTATAACTTCATCAAACTAGGGTTTATGAAATCCCTTGGATCGTTCTTTCACATCATGATCCAAGCAGCAACATACAAATATTATTAACCCTGGACTAGGGTTTCATTAATCACAAGCTGCTATCAACATTTGATGTTGTGTCTTTTGCATCTGTACTAGGGTTCATCATCAATCAAATGATTGGCTCACCAAAGCTAGTAGAAACAAAAACATATACTTGCTGCTCCTCCTTGATGCCATTTACACATGATAACATGTTTCTTCGTTTCTTCATAAATTCGACATCAAAAACAAACCTTGTTGATCCTAGATCAAGAGCCACGAGGCTCTAATACCAATTGTGAAAACTAAAGAATCGTTTAAGCTCGGATTGTTTAGATCTTATATCTAGGATAAACAATAACAATGATAACAATTATGCAGCAGAATATAACGAAGACAATTGTTATTGAACAAGGTTTTATTACCATACGTTTACACCAAGCCCCAATTCTATATGATAAGTATAGAACGGTTACCACCTGTAACAGGGATCAAAGATCCTTGAGGCTACATACACCAACTAGACGTCTACATTGATCCAGTGTACATACACATACGTTTTTCTTGATGCTAAACTACACGACCTAATGTCTCTTTATATAGTAGAGATCATCTAGGTTTACAAAAGATAAGAACAAATATAATTAGGAAACAAATAATATATTCCTAACTTTTATCTTTATCTTCTATATCTTTTATCTTCTTAAGGAGATCTTTTATAATCTTCAAAATCTTCCATCTTTTGAAGAATTCTAGCTTTGCGTTTAAGTCCTTCTTGTTTCATTCTTTTATTTATTTTGTCTCATCAAATCAATAATTCCCAACAATCTTCCCCTATTTGATGATGACAAAACAAACAAAGTCGTGTACGAACTTCATCATAAAGCCAAAACTTCCCCTAAAGTTGAAATGTAATCATCTCCCTGAATGAAACAAAACTACCCCTTAAGTAGATTTCCTTTGTACCATGCCACACCAAGGATCTATAAGTTGCAACCTGTTAATATTTCTTCCCATCTTCTTCCCCTTTTTGGTAATCACCAATATGGTCTTCAGTAGATAAGCAACCTTGTAACCACTTCCCCTCAAATGGTGCATGTAGATGGGTTAACATTTATCAATAAAGCATCCCCTGAAACCCGTAATTTTCCCATCCACTTGAATCTCGAACTCTGTAGGCTCTATGTAGTGAACACTGAGAAAGAAAACAGCAGTTTAACGAATTTGATGCCTGAAGTAGAATAACCCAACTTGTGTCTTATGTCTTGCACTACAAATAGATAAAGAAACTCACACTTTTACACAAGAGAGACCTCGATCTCTTGATAAAATCCTCATCTAATTATGAGACATTGACACAATAACGTAACTCCATAAGTGATAGTAAAGACAGTGAGTACTACAACGTACTCTTACATCATTAAAACTAGATCAATCAAGATCTTAATCAATAAAACATGAAAGCACGACCAATTATACTCCAAGGCCTAAAAGAAATATAAAGATCACAAATCCAATGAAATTCCACTTCATCCGTCAATAAGTGATAAACATCTTCTTCGAAATCACAAATCTTCAATAATCTCCAAACTAACGAAGTCATAAATCAATAAGAATAAACTATTTTGAAAAATATTTCTATCGAGATCAAATCCGATCTAAAAACCAAAGTACTTCAAGAAACTTTCAGTCTGTCCGACATATCCTTTGTGTGTGTTATCTGATATCGCAACGACTAGCAGTATTAACAAATCTCGGACACCATATAGCATACAAACTCCCGATTCTCCGGACAACAAAGCAGTACAAACAAAAACTGAACATACTCACCTTTTTCTTGTCGAACAGTACAAACTTTCAAAAAGCCCAACAGTTAACATACCATTAATCACAATCACAAACAGTATTAATAATCTCATATATACTTGGTAGCATATAACATACAAGAACATTACTTATATAGCACCTGCCATATATACGAACAGAAGAAACCTTCTTTAGGCAATGAGCAATGAAAACCTACGTTTTTGTCTTCATGTTGATCCACGGCAATCAATACTTTGTACAGTTTTATAATCCTTTGAAGCCAATAAGGCCATAACGATGTAATCAATCTTGAATCGATGTTGACTCCAAGCCTTGATACTCTTGATATCAATGATGCTTGTTGTTTAGACTCTCATCACTTAAGCAATCGAATCCATATAGATTAACACAGAAAACAAAGATCGAATATAAACAAACAACCCAATCGAAGAGCAACCATAGGTATTATGTTGCACATCAAAACCCTAAAAACGATGATGATAAAAAAGAATGTATACTACGAGGTCCAGATCCCATCATCAATAAATTAACTACAAAACAAGAAACCCATAATAGAACTATTATATAACAATTGTATTCATAACCAATTAAGGTAGAGAGGACAATTATAAATAAGCAATACAATTTATCTCCAAAACCCCAAAAAACTAACACAAATCGATTTCTGAAAATTAGGGTTTAGGTTTTTCTTCACAAACCTTGTAGATCCCTAGATCGAGATCCACGAGGCTTCTGATACCACATGTATTATGAATTTTAAAAATCGTTACGCTCAGTTGTTTAGATACATTATCTAGGATAATGATTATACAATGAAATAAGTACTATGCATAGCGAAACTAGCATAAAACATTGGATAGACATAACAAGGTTTTTCATTCATTATCTTCTCACTATTAGCCCCAATATCTACCGATCAACTGTAGAACGGTTTATCTCAGACAAACAGGGAGTCACAGATCCTTGAGGCAAAACCAGCCAAACCTCTAGGCATTCACATGCCTTAAACACACATACACACCTTTTCATAAGACGTCAACATCTTGTGCACTTTGAGTACACATATAAAAGCACATTCTGGATATCATAAACCTACACACCTAATACACTTAAAGAGGGATAATAATGCTTACCAGAAGCAACTCAATAGATAAAAAAACTATTTAAATCACATTAATATGTTTCCTAATCATTATCCTTTAACATCTATTGACCAAATATTCACAATTCTCGCACCACTTGAAGAATACTTTAATGAAAATTCTGATCCTTTTGTTTCTCTTTTATTTATTTGTCACACATCAAATTTAGAATCCCAACAGATAGTGCTGTTGCCAAAAGTGTGCCCCAGTTGGTAGTTTTACGTATAATAATAAGTACTCCTTTCTGCTTAAAAATAAAATTTTAAGAACCTCAATGTTCATTTGAATTTTTTTAAAATAATAGTTTTTTTTACTCGAATCATCCAAAAGAGAACTTAGTAGTTTGGATGATATTTGACTGGTTGAAAAGTGTTATGATCTCATTTTCTTAAACCGTATGTTTTTTGTGTAAGATTAATAAATTTGCAATAGAAAAGAGCAATACTTAAACAATCTAGTTAATATATATTTCTTAATGCATTTTTTTATAATAGAAAGTAGATGTCTGGTTAGTGAGCTTTGTTAGAAAAACAATATAGTTATATAATATAGACTATCAACTATCTAGCAAAAATATTAGCAAAAGAATCATGTGTAGTAGTGTTCAGTCAAACTATCATATATGCGTCACCTCAATCATCTTTATCTTTAACTTCTTTTTCACTCACACACACACAAACGCTCTCTCCAGTCACACAAGTCAAAACACCAATTTTGTGAACCTCCATACCTGAATTAATACAAACTAAACATAAAAATCAATTAAAAACCATAAAACCTCTATTTGGCAAACACTAAGGGTGCGTTTAGTTGGAGAAAAAAATTTCTAGTTTTGTGTTTTCAGATTTGTAACAGAAAAAGGAGTGAGATTAATTTTCCACAAAACAAAGAAAACACGTTCATCGTTATACTATTTTCCATCTCAAGAAAACAATGGGGGGTTACAAAGGAAAAACAAATAAAATGATGTTTGTAGTTTTCCTTGTTAAGTTGGCAAATGCATGTTTTTGTTGTTTTGTAGAGAATTTGTTGAATACATTATATAGAACTGTCGATCTTTGTTTTCTTTGTTATCCTCAAAACATTTTGAGGAATAAAGGGTGTTATCTCCTCCAACCTAAACGCACCCTTAGGGTTTTGGCCAAATAGAGGTTTTAAGTTTTAAATTGATTTTTATGTATAAGTTTGTATTTATTCAGGTATGGAGGTCACAAAATTGGTGTTTGACTTGAGAGACTGGAGAGGCGTTTGTGTGTGTGTGAGTGAAAAAGAAGTTAAAGATAAAGATGATTGAGGTGACGCATATATGATAGTTTGACTTGAACCACTACCTACACATGATTCTTTTGCTAATATTTTTGCTAGATAGTTGAAGTCCACTATTATATAACTATATTGTTTTTCTAACAAAGCTCACTAACCAGACATCTACTTTCTATTATAAAAAAATGCATTAAGAAATATATATTAACTAGATTGTTTAAGTATTGCTCTTTTCTATTGCAAATTTATTAATCTTACACAAAAAACATACGGTTTAAGAAAATGAGATCATAACACTTTTCAACCAATCAAATATCATCCAAACTACTAAGTTCTCTTTTGAATGATTGAGACAAAAAAAACTATTATTTTAAAACATCTCAAAATGAAAATGAGTACTATTATTTTTAAGCGAAAGGAGTACTATATGTATATACTAAGACTACCAATAGGGTCATCACTTTATGGCAGCACTTTCTGTTGGATTCTAAATTTGATTGACAAAATAAATTAAAGAAGGAAACAAAAGGATCAGAATTATCATTAAAGAATTCTTCAAGCGGTGAAGAATTGTTAAAATTTGTCAAAGATGTTTAAGAAAATATTAGGAAACAATTAAGTGATTTAAATAGTTTCTTTTATCTATTGATTAGCTTCCTTTGTAATCATTAATATCCCTCTATATAAAGGGTCTTAGATGTGTCGTTTATGAATCCAGAAAAGTGGTGTGTACACAAAAGTGCACAAGATGTAGACCGACTAGAAAAGTGTGGTGTGTGTCTAGTCATGTGAATGCCTATATGGTTGGCGTGGTTTACCTCAATGATCTTGATCCCTGTTATCCCCTGTAGAGTACCTTCTACAGTTGATAGAGCGTAGAATTGGGCTAATAGTGAAAAGATAATGAATGAAAAACCTTGTTATGATATCAATGTTCTTATGCTATTTTCGCTATGCATATACTTTATGTTCATTGTTATCATTATCCTAGATAAGGTCTAAACAACCTGAGCTTAAACGATTTTTAGATTCAACATGTGGTATCAGAGCCTCGTGGATCTCGATCTAGGATCTACAAGGTTTTTGAAGAAACCCTAAAACCCTAATTTTCAAGAAATCGATTTGGTTAAAGTATTATGGGGTATTGGAGTTAAAATGATATAGCAATATTTAAAATTGACCTCTCTACCTTAATTTATGCAATACAATTGTAAATCATTGTACTATTAATGGGGGTTATCTTGGTGTAGTTAATTTAATGATGATGGATCTGGACCTCTCGTAAACATTCTTGTTTTATCATCTCGTTTTTAGGTTTTTAATGTAGAACCCTAAATACCAGTGTGAGCTCGTCAGATATGGTTTGATTATATTCGATCTTTGTTGTCTTTGTTCATCTATATGGATCGATTGCATAAGATGATGAGGTCTAAACAACAAGCATCATTACTATCAAGAGTATCAAGGCTTGGATTCAACATCGATTCAAGATTTGATTACATTGATGCTTATTGGGCTTCAAGGAATATAAAACAATACAAAGTATTGATTGCGTGATCAACATAAAGAATAGAAAAAGTAGGTTTTCTTGCTCATTGCCTAAAAGAAGGTTTTCTACTGATCGATATATGTGCAGTTTATATAAGTAATGTTCCTTGAATGTAGTACTGCTTACCAATATATCTGAGTATAAAACTGTTTTTGTGATTGTTGCTTAAATGAATTTGTACACTGTTGGCTTTGAAAGTATTGTACAGTTCGACAAGAAAAGTTATACTGTTCAGTTTTGTTTGTACTGCCTTTGTTGTCCGAGAAAAACGAGAGTTTTATCTGCAAATGGTGTCCGAGAAGTAGTTTAATACTGCTAGTCGTATGCCGATATCAGATACACACAACAAAGGAATGTCGGACAGAACTTGAAAGTTTCCTTGAAGTACTTGGTTTTAGATGGATTTGGATTCACGATAGAACTATTTTTCAAAAGTTTATTCTTATTGATTTATGACCTCGTCTATTTTTGGAGATTTATTGAGAGAGTGATTAGAAGAAGATTGTTTATCACCATATATGTACGATGAAGTGGAATTTTCTTGGATGTGTGATCTAAACAAAACATATAGCACAAGTAGAAACACAATGATTCGAGCATTCATGAATTTATATGATACGACATTGATATGAGATCTAGTTTAACCTGATAGTAAGGAGTTCGTTTGATAAGTACTCACATGAATTAAACTCTCACTTAAAGGAGTAACGTTATTGAGCTCAATGTCTCATAATAGATAGGATTTTATCAAGAAACGAGGTCTACTCATGAGAAAAGTGTGAGTTTTCATTATCATATTTAGTGCAAGACAATAAGACCCAAGTTTGGTTATTATATCAACATC
Source organism: Tanacetum coccineum (assembly GCA_026074375.1). Taxonomy (NCBI): domain Eukaryota; kingdom Viridiplantae; phylum Streptophyta; class Magnoliopsida; order Asterales; family Asteraceae; genus Tanacetum; species Tanacetum coccineum. The sequence goes on from BQNB010012330.1 coordinate 7,659, forward strand.
AGCATCCAATAACGTTATACACAATTTACTTCATCATAGTTAGATCACTACATAGAGCCTACAGAGTTCGAGATTCACGAGATGGTAAACATATGGGTTTCAGGGAACTTTTATTGATTAAAAGTTTAACCAACTACATGCACCATTTGAGGGAAGTTGTACAAATCTTACTACTAAGACCCCCTATTGGATGAATACAAAAAGAGGAAGAAGATATCATAGATATGATTTGCAGCTTATCATATATGATGCATGAAACCCAACGATATCTGATAAGGGGAAGCTTGGAAGTTTGTTTCATTCCGGGAGATGATTTACATCTCAACTACAGAGGGAAGCTTTTGGCTTTATGAGAAGTCATGACACGACCTTTGTTTGTTTTGTCATCATCAAAATAGGGGAATATGTTAGGGATCTAAATTTGATTTGACAAAATAAATAAAAGAATAAAACAAAAGGATCAGAATTGTCATTAAAGAATTCTTCAAGCTGTGGAGAAATTATGAAGTTTTTTGGACAAAGATTTTAAAGAAAATGATTAGGAAACAATATTAATGTGATTTTAATAGTTTCCTTATCTATTGATTCGCTTCCTTTGTAAGCCTTATATCTCTCTATATAAAGGGTATTAGGTGTGTATGTTTATGATATCCAGAAAGTGGTGTGTACAAAGAGTGCACAAGATTGTAGACGTCAAGAAAAGTCTGTGTGTGTGTGGTCCTAGGCATGTAATGCCTAGATATTTGATGTCTTAGCCTCAAGGATCTTTGATCCCTGTAGGTTTTGTAGATAACCGTATCGTACAGATTGATCGTGTAGAATGGGGCTAATAGTGAAAGAAAGTGAATGAAAAACTTGTGTATGGATATCATGTTCTTATTTATATTTCCGCCATGCATATACTTTATGTTCAATGTTATCATTATCCTAGATAAGGTTCTAAACAACCTGAGCATCAACGATTTTTAGATTCAACACATTCTTGCTGGAAACATTTAATTAAGGACTTGAAAAATAGTTTATGATTTCAAACTTCAATCCCGACAATTATTGGAACAAGTTACCATTGAACGAAGCTATGGTGTAAATATAATCGACACCCAACAATAGAACTGTCAAATTTTCCCGATCGACCTGAACCTTTTATGGAAATTAGTAAAAAATCTTACAAACCTAATCTATTTCAAACAAATATGTTGCTGCAATTACTTTACTAATATTTAGAAAATTCATACAATATTCAATGTTATTTTGTGTGATAGCATGACTGCAGTGGCGGACTCAGCGAAAAACCCAACGTGGTTCATATTTGGTGAAAGAAAAAAGAGACGAATAATTTAAACCGGTGAACATCAAGTCGGGTTAGATCTAACTAACATATTTTTCGTAACAGTTTTATTTTTTAAGAGTTTTTACAATTGATTTTTAAACAAAACTTTGGTAAAGTAAATAGATCATTTTTTACAATCAAGAATAAATTAAACGTATACAAGTTTACTATAGCCAAGATATATGAATTTTTGTCTATAAAAATAGAAAGTAAGAAAACTACGATACTGTATTAGAGTTTCTTTTTAGGCCTGTTGTTACAGGGTTGTTAGTTTTTGAATTCCCAAAAAGAAAGTAGTTGTTTATTTGTGGTTTAACTTTAGAATTTGGGATCAATGTCAAAAATGTACTTTGTAAAATTTGAACGAAGTGGCTATTTGGTTTACAGGATTGAGTGGTTTTTAAAAAATTAAAAAATAAAGTAGTTATTCAATTGATGTTTCTGGATATGTGGGATCAACTTTTGTGTATGTCTTTGCATATCTCTTATTTTCATATTAAAAATTAATCAAAACCAATTTTAAACAATTTTATTGATTTTTAGAATATTCTTTATTGATTTAATATACTATTTTCTCTTATCTCGTTTTATTTTCTTTCTCATACGTCAAATATAAATTCAAATCTTAAATATAAATATAAATTTAAATCCAAATTATAATGTTAAACCAATGCTACTTAGTCAATAAACATATAAAACTTTGAACTCTACTTCAATGTTAGCCACCTCTGACCAAAATGTCCGACGATTTAGATAAAAATGATTTCTGTCTCTTTTCTTCTTTATTTCTTTCTTGTTTTTGATTGAACGTGTGTAAAATGATATCAAAACTATATTCTAAACCATAATAATCACTAAAGATCAAATAATAAAACAAACTAGTCGGCACAGATTCACCAACTAGAAGTATCAAACAAATACAAGATCAGATTATTATCAATAGGATAATAATCAAACGATTACAAAAGAACAGAAACAAAGTGTTAGCCTTAAAATATGGTGACAAACACAGAATTACATTAGTTTATTTATAGCGTGACACATAGGGACTAATAATGACAAGCTACGATAGTTGTGTGTCACTAGGACTATAAATACCCCCTCCATACTTCCATGGAGGGGTGAAGCTCACTTTTGTAAAGTGTAAGTGTGTGTGTTTTCTCTCTAACACATACACTCTTCCCATCTCTTTATTCCTTTATCTCTAATAATATGGCTACACATTTATTTCACTTTACTATACCTCCAGATTAGTTTTAATCCTTGTTCTTGTATGTCATTTACAATCTACAATTGGCATCAGAGCTGTAAGGATGAAATTGTATCACTTGTTTGTTGTTACTGTTTTAGCACTGTGTCACATAATGTTAATCTACTTGTTCATTACCTGTTCACGTACTGTTCATTATGTACTGTTCATCTCGGTTATCAGGCTGCTTGTTCGCTGGTTTTCAAGTTGTATGTTCATGTTTGTAATCTGTTTTTTTAACAGAATCAGTTTCGTGGTACAAGTGTTCTTCTCCTTCTAAGAATCAATCACGAAATTGATATATGTTGATGATGTTTATGCTATACATTTGATGTTTACTTTGTGTGCTTACATGACAAGTTTAATGAAGAAACAAAAATGGGTTTATCTTGTTCTTGGTTGCGTTTTGATGAAAGAGAACAAAACCAGATCCACAATTCATGGAAAAAGGTACAAAAGTACAAAATTTGCAGGTTGCGTTTTAGTTCTCAAATGTTGCGTTTTGTCTACACAACAATGGACTGCGACTTGTACTTGCAGTTTTGCAAGCGATGAAGACCCTTAAAGCAAGCAAGTACAAACGTCATGCTGCCTGCATTTTTGTTTCTGTTGCGTTTTGTCTCAAAGTTCAAGCATTGCGTTTTGTCTAGTTCTATATTGCATTTTGTTTCAACTGCAATGAACAAAGAGAGAAAGACAAACTTGACAGACTCGAAACCTGAACCAACTTGAACCAACAAATAACAACATCATCATCAACATCACTTCATTACATATCACAATCAAATCCGAATCGATCTACCTTAACCCATCGTCACATTCAACAACAATCTCATCTTCATCTCCTACAACTCAAGACTCGAATACACATCACAGATCTCAAATTTTTTTCGTGTGTTAAAATTATGTCAAGACCATTTGAAGATCAAGAGACATGAATGAAAATCATCATCATTGATCTTTGTAAAGGTTGTGATAACCTTGTTCAATTTACGAAAATAAAGATAGACTTATAACATATTTGTTATAATCTACTCTTGTTTCGTTGACACAAGAACAACCGTAAACGCCTACCTGAGACCTTTGCTAAGATCTTGAAGACGTATTTCTTGATTCTTCCTTCGTATGGTTTGTGCGTACTGAAAAAAAAGGAGTTGTTATTTTTAGTGATTCAGACCTTTGCTACAAATTACCATGTGCAATCCTTTTTGTTTTGGATTCGGTAATTGGCAGCACAAAGAAACAATTACTCATTTTTGGATTATGAGCTTTGGTTGAATAACAATATGTTTGTAAGGGACGAATTGCATCTTATGAGGTTGTATCTGCTTTTTGGGTCAATTGGATCGAAGGCGATGATTTGAGAAAATAAAACGGTGGATTTGATTATAAAGATGAAGACTGTTTTTTAGACAAAGAAAAATGGGGGCGTGTGTGAAAGCAATTAGGGTTAGGGATTATTTATGCTCTAATTTCATGGGGTTATATATCCATTTCTTTGTTGGACCGGGTGATATGGTTTTGGATGAACTGGGCTTTAACACAAGCACATGGGCCCTTTACCTGTTATAATACTAGGGCCTTTAGAAATTACAAATAGCAGGCCATAACTATATCATTGATAAGTAAACTGGGTATTCCATTTGATGTGAGCCGTGTATATCAAAAGGAATAAATTAGGCCGAGCATTCAACAAATGTAACTTGGGCTGACCGGATTTGTGAATAAATGTTAGGCCGTGCATGGGTTTGCTATTTGTAACTGCTCCAAAGTACATTTGGCAAAAATGTGTAGGCAATTTCTATTGGTCTTTTTAAGTGGATATGATTAAGCCGGGGACTAAAATACTATCATGACAAGTTTAGACTAGACGATGTTTATCCATTGACGACAATTCAAAATAACACTCGTCCTAGTTTAACGACAATTGAACAATAACACAACAAACACGATACATAACGCTAAAACGATTCTGAAAAGATTCAATAAATGACAAACGGCTAAAGATTCGAACTACGATGACAAGTGATCACGGAGTTGATTTGGTATCCCTTATTTGAGATTGAAGTTGGATTTCACGAAGGCGTCTACTTATTTCATCATCGAGACTTCCTTCTATTTGCTACCTATTTTCTTTAAACCTAATCTATCGATTGATGACTTGCTTGAACGTACAACGATTATGATTGAGACTTGCATTACCTAGTTACCAGCAGTCAGGGGTGGTTGGTTGAAGACATGGTTAACTATCACTTAAAGGAGTTACGTTGTAGTACTCAGTGTCACACGCAGAAGTCGATGTGGATAATTTCAAGAGGTGTTGTACTTCTTATACTTTTCTGGTTGGGTATAGAAGTACTTAAGATTTTAATTCTTGCACCGTTCTTCAATCAAACAACAATTGAAAGCTTAAGTAACAAACATTGGGTGAATTTCACTTCATATTTTCACAAGTTTTGAGTAATCAGGTTTACTTACAAGAGATTCCACAACAAAGCCGACAGAATACGAGTTGGTAAAGTTACCAGAGAATTCGCAAAGCGACTATGCGTAGATGTAATCTACAGCAATTCTCACGGGATTCCAAGACAATGGTGTAAAATATTCCCACAGACTAAGTAATACTTTCACTCAAGTTCTACAACGACATTACATATACAAAGCGACCATTGATAATAACACAATCTTAATCTTGATATCTTGTCTCATCGTCCTTCAAGCGTGTTATCTGAAGACAAGAGGTTTACAGTCATATTGTGTGCGATTTGATTTCAGATTTGTGTGTTCTTAATGACCATAAAAGGGAAGCAAATGAGGAACTTCTCGAGTTATGTGAGTACAAATAAATGAATGCTTTCGAGAGTTCGCATCCCATCATGGGGGAAAATGTGTACATCCGGGACTTAGTTGACTTTGATATTATCATGTTAACTTCCAGGGGGAAGTAGTGTATACTACTTTACTTAGTATGGTTTATGAAGTATTCTACATACGTGAGAAGAATTGTTGCTGATTTCTCGCATGCACCCCCGAACGAATATTCACCAAGCCCTAATGATAAGAATCCCAGGATAGTTGGTGTGTTTGACTTCTACAAATTTTTGTTGTGCACAGTAATGACAATAGAAGAATGTTTAAGCTACTTCAAAGTTCAGAATCTGGCTCAAGATAGGGATGTTGGTTTGGGGGAAGCTAATTCAGAATCTTTGCCAAAAAGAAGTCTATGAAGAATGCTTTTCAAGACATGCTGCATGAATAGGGGTAGTAATCCAATAAATGCCATACTACAATCGTTCCAGAACAAGTAAAGACAATGAAGATCCAAGCTGGAATACAAGTTTCAAGACCAAGTGAACTCAGAAGACAACTTCAGCTTTGGAAGCGCTTTGGAAGACTTTATTAATTGTATTTGTACTTGTTAGGAACGTTGTAAGTAATTCTGTATGTGTCCACATATTGGGGGAAGCTTGTTAGCCTTAAACTATGGTGACAAACACGGAATTACAATAGTTTATTTATAGCGTGTCACATAGGGACTAATAAAGAACTAGTTTTCGAATAGTTATGTGGCACTGGACTATAATACCCCTCCATAACATCCATTAGGGGTGGAAACTTACTTTTGTAAAAGTGTAAGTGTGTGTGTTTTCTCTCTAACACATACACTCTTCCCATCTCTTTATCTTTTATCCTCTAATAAAATGGCTATTAATTTATTTCACTTTATCCAACCTCCAGGTCTGTTTTAATCCTTGTTCTTGTATGTCATTTATAATCTACACAAAGATGCAGATCAAGATGATCTGAACTAAAGATTACAAGAGATAGAGTGATTATATCAAAGTTATGAAACCCTAAACTGGTTAAGACAATATATACCAATATGCAAGTTATGCATATGGTCCTTGGGGATTATCCATATGATCAATGAGGTACTTGGGAATTAAGAGACTTGACACCTTCAGACTTAAACTTTCTTTCCAGCTTTATCCAAGAATCCTTATGTCCAAGTTTAGCCCCTCTACTTTATAACTGCAAAACACAAAGCTAGAAACCAAAGAATAAGATTGGCTTATATATAAACTGTTTAGATCCGATTAATAAGCTCTTTTAAGCTTATTTAAACATTTCCCCTTAATCTGATTACTAAACAAAAACAAAAAAATTAAAAAAAAAAAAATAAGATTAAATTATTATGTAGATCAACATACCCAATTTCACACAAAATTTATGTTTGATATACAAATGATGTTTAGTTGAAAATGTTTGCAATTTGGTTTGAGAAACAAATCTTTTTTGTACTTCAAATCCCTTTTGCAATTTTTTTCTCTAATAAAGTGAACATCAATCTCAAAGTGTTTTGACCTTTCATAAAAAACTGGATTCACAGCAAGTTGTAATGCAGACTTATTATCACAATGCAAATCAACAAAAACAGTGATATTGATTTTAAGATCATGTAAAAGTTTTTGTATCCAAATAATCTCACAAGCATGAGAAGACATAGCCCTATATTCTGCTTCAGTAGAAGATTTGAATTAAGTGTTTTGTTTTTTACTTTTCCATGAAATTAAGCAATTATTAAAGAAAACACAATATCCTGTAACAGATTTCCTTGTTTTCAAACACTTAGCCTAATCTGCATCACAATACCTTTGCAGATTGTTAACACAATCTACATAAACATACTTAAAACCTTTACTTAAAGCATTTTTGAGATATCTCAGAACATTCAATGCACAATTTAAATGAGAATTTAGAGGATAGTGCATGTATTGAGCAAGACAATGAACTGAGTATTGCAATATCAGGTCGGGTAATGAAGACTTGAGATACTATTAAGTTTACCAAGTAGATTTTTATATAACCAGTGATGTTAAATCCAGTAAAGGATTAGGTTTCATTAGGGAGCAATATAACAAAACAGGAAGCTTGTTCCATAGGGGTAAACACATTCTACAACCCAAGTAAACCATATACTTTATGTAATTCAGACAACATTTCCTCCGAGAATGACTGATACATCACCATTTTAATTACTTCAAAATTCCAAGAAAATAAATTAAGACTTCCACCAATCTTTGATATTATTAAACTTAGATTTCATTAAGTCTTAAACTGATCAATCTCATTTACACAATTTCTAGTGATCACTATATCATCAACATAGACAAGAAGATCAATAAACTTATTGTCTTTAGATTTAGTGAACACATAATGATCATTAACAGATTGAAAAATTCATGTTCTTTTAGAACACTAACAAATTTTTCATTCCATTTTTTGGGACCTTGTTTAAGTCCATCAAGGGACTTAATAAGCTTGCACTGCTTTATCGATTATATTATTCATAAAACCCTTGAGGAATGGTAATATAGACATACTCTTCTAAATCTTCATAGAGAAAGGCATTATTAATATCTAACTGAAACAATGGCCATTTATTTCTAATAGATATAGCAATTAAGCATCTAACAGTAGACAATTTAATAACAGGAGAAAAAATTTCATCAAAATCAATGCCTTCTCATTTATTAAAGTCTTTAGCAACTAATCTAGCCTTATACCTTTCAATTTTACCATTTGCTTTGTATTTAATCTTAAAAATCCATTTGCAGCCAATGGGTTTTCTATTAGCAGGCAGATTAATAATAATTCAAGTATGATTTCTATTAAGAGCTTCAATTTCATTATTTTATTTATCAATCAGTTTACTATCAAGAATAGTCATCATTATAGCATGTAGTCCAATGCTTTGTTAAGACTAAGAAGCAAAGATTATAGTTATCAGCACTAAGAATGGATATTAACAACCTTTTTCAACACCACCATTAACTTTACCCCTCCAACAATAAAATCAATTAGACTAGCAGGCAACATGGTCTTCTAGGAAGACCTTCTAACAGTATTGACTGGCAAGTCTTTAATCTCAGAGTTTAATTATGAATTTTCTAAAAATTACCAACAAGATCTGTTTCATCTAAAACATTGCCCTTAGGGTGTGTATTTTCATCTATAGAAGTTGCTCCAGAGTCATCATCATTCTGATCAACCATTATAAGAAGACACTCTCCCATCATCATAAGAAGACCCTCTCCATCCATCACATAAGGTCCTTTTAGGGTTTTCATATCAAAATATTCTTATGATTTAATATCCCTTTGTTACACCAGAATTAAAATCAGTATTTTTAAGATTGGTTTATCATTGTAAAAGGAAAATTGGTGTCATAAAATTTAACATCTCTTGATAAAAAAAAGATATGTTTTCAAGACTTAGCAATTTATAACCCCTTATTTAGAATTTAATACCCAATAAAATCAATTTTGGAGATTCTGCTACTAAACTTATTTGATTGTTAAGAATAGTAGATAACATAGACAACTAAAAACCCTACAGTGAAAGAGTGAAGGGTCATGCCCATACACAAAATAAATAAGAGATTTGTTAGTCAATACAGAAGAAGGAATCCTGTTAATAAGATATACAACAGTCAAAATGATTTTGTTAATACAAATAATGTCTAAAAACGTTATTTATATTTTTTGACCTCTTAATGTTTTGATAATAACAAAATGTAAAAACATTTACGATATAATTAAACGTTTACAAATGACTAATCGTAAAATTCTATTTATAAGATTAATCACTTAAGGTATAGATAAACAAATCATTAAAAATGATTAGTGATCAAGAAAATATTTTTCTTAAACCTTACATTTCTACAAGAAATGTTTTATTAAAACAATAAATTTGAAATCGGATTTTTCCCCAAAAAATGAAAGGTTCCAAAACAGATAACACCTTCCCACTAAAAGAACAAAAAAAGGAGCATGACTCTACGACGGCCCCCTTATAGCCGGCGGCCTCTCTAACATAATAGGGAACCAGCCAGGATCCGTAAGCAGGAGAATGGCTATTTTTGTCTTCTATAAATACTGGGCCACCCCATCTAAAAAATATAACCTCTGCCACGAATTTTCTTAGATCTACTTTTCTCTTTTTTTTTCTAAAACACATATCTTGATCACTAACATATCTTGATCTTGTTTTAAGTGATTAATTCCTTCTTCCTCCCTTCTTCTAATCAAGTGCAAGAGAAGAGCAATCGTATTCATCTGGAAACAAATTTTTATCAAGTGATCTCTTTCCTCCTTCTCAAAATCACAAATCTTCATTATATTTTCTTTGTTGTGTTGTGTAAATAGATTGTGTGTAGATCACATAGTTAAATTGTGTATTTGTATAAATTAGATTGTGTGTCAATCCAAGAGTAATATCTTATAGTGATTAAAGACTTAGTGAAGTTTTAGATTGGTTCTAGCTAAGATTAGAATTCGACATCTAGCTTAATGTCAGAAAAGAAAGTAAGCGACGTGTAAACGGTTTTCTCCGCCTAAAAGGAGCTTGTTGACATAGTGAAATCTCGAGTGGATACTCGGGAGTAGAGTATGGGGGGGGGGGGGTGGGGGGCGAAGAGTGCATCTAGCCGAACCACCTATAAATCTTGGTGTCATTGTTTTTGATCGTTTCTTTCTGTTATCTTTTTAATATTGTTATTGGTTTATTTTGTGTTCGATTAACATTAATAGTTACTTGTGATTCATATGTTGATTGAATTACATACAACTTGACGAATCAACCATTTTCATAAGCAAAGTTTTAAAACGTATAATTAACCGGTAAACTATTACAAACTCCGCCCCCCCCTATCTAGTTTCCTACAATTGATATCAGAGCCAAAGTCACTCAAGATTTTTAAAATATACTGTATTTTAATGCTTGAATCGATTTATGGATTCCGACAAATATCTAGAAGGGCAATCCATGCAAAGACCACCATTTTTTGAAAGTGATAGTTTTATTTATTGGAAAAATAGATTCGGACATATGTTAATTCAAAAGTTTTCTAGAATCTATAAGTCATGTATTACCAATGGTGTTTTCAACCTATTGTACAAATTCCAATGGTGATTTTCAACCTATTGTACAAAATTCGGAAACCAAATTAGATGAGGTTATCCCTTTTGAAAAACAAACCGATGATTTCAAAAAGAGACTTGGGAAAAATAATGAAGCAAAAATGGTTATTTACAATGCTTTGCCAAGAAAAAAATATAAAAGAATTTTCATGTGTAACACGGCAAAAGAAATTTGGAAAACTTTGTTAAGCACCCATCAAGGTAATAGCCAAGTCAAAGATAATAAGATCGATCTTTTGGTTCAACAATATGAATAATTCGTCATTTTCGAAGACGAATCTATAGATAGTGTTTTTGCTAAAGCTCTTGATGAAGGTTATTCTAGTAAGAACTACGTAAGGAAATTTTTTAGAGCTTTACATCCTAAATGGAGAGCAAAGGTCACGGCGATTGAAGAGTCGAAAGACTTAACATCACTATCTCTTGATGAACTAATCGGGAACCTCAAGGTTCACGAAATGATCATCAAGAAAGATTCTGAAATAGTCAAAGCAAAAGTTGAAAGAAAATCTATTGCTTTAAAGGCTAAGAAAGAATCTAGTGATGAAGAATGTTCGACTTCCAGTAGTGAAGACGAAGAGTACGCCATGGCGGTAAGAGACTTCAAGAAGTTCTTTAAAAGAAGAGGTAGATTCGTGAGACAACCTCGGAACGACAAAAAGGCGTTCCAAAGAAGTCGTGATGACAAGAACGGTAAAGGTGATAGAAAATGCTTTAGATGTGGCGACCCAAATCATCTTATTGGAGAATGTCCAAAACCACCGAAAGATAAGAACCAAAGAGCTTTTGTCGGAGGCTCTTGGAGCGATAGCGGTGAAGAAGATGACGAAAAGGTCCAAGATGAAACGTGTCTTGTAGATCACGCATCAAGTGAGGTATGTTCCGAATCATCTTACTTTAGTGATGAAAACTCATCAATTGATGATATAGCTTTAGACAACGAATATGATAAGTTATGCAAAATGAGTCTAAAGATAATCACTAAAAACAAAAAGTTAAAAGCTACTAGAAATAGTCTAGAAAATGAGCTTAGAGAATTAAAAGATAAATTGTCCACACTCGAGAAAAACAAGGGAGTTGATCTCGATTGTGCAAAGTGTCATGTACTTAAAATTGAGAATGAAAAACTCAAAGATGAATCTACTAGATTAAACAAATTTGAAAAGAGTACACATTGCTTAAATGAAATGTTAAGTAATCAAAAACCCTCCGGTGATAAATTAGGTTTAGGGTTTAATTCATTTGAAGCATCATCTAGTGGAACTAAGGAAATAAAATTTGTACTTATGTGTTAAATCATCCTAAGACCTAACACATTAATTCAGTCACCATCAAAGCGATACCGCATAAAGCATCCTTATTGCTGATTATACTCTATCTTAGGGATTAAGGCAACGGTGATCTTGTTAAACCTTAGCTCATAGAGACTTTACCCACTTACTGCTTAATTGCAATTTAATACACTAAGTAGTCCACTTTGACCAACTAACCAATGAGATCAGAATGTTACTTGTTGAATTATCTAGGTTCACCTGCTAATCAAGACTATCAATAAAACCATCAGCAATATCCAATTAACTAGTTAAGCCCGAAGCGTATCCTAGACACAGACTTAGAAGGACAATATTTGTGTAACTATTATTCTAGATGTATGAATTACTATATGGAGAGTTATCCCGGACTCTAGATCTACTTGGTCCGTGTCACTAGATCCAGTTGAATGATAGGTCACATACAAAAGCCCGTAAACTAGTATAAATTGATAAACATAAACAAGCATACAACGAACAAAATCAAAGAAAATCAAGGAGAAACAAATACCAAAACATTCAGATCTCATATAAATGGCAATACCCGAAGGTATTAGTCCTTCAAACGCATCATTAAATACAATAGCAATTAATTAGCAAGGTAAACTAACCGAGTTAACGAATGATACCAAAAATTGAACGATTACTAAAGTATACGGAATTACACGTTGTCTCCTATGGAATTGATAACGTTGCTCGACCTCTTCTGCTCTTTTTCTCCTCTGAAAATCGACTTTTATGGTTTAGGTATCGAGAATATGATTTAGCACACTTAAAACTCGTTTTTGAGTTTTGTATTTATAGGGTCTGGAAATCGGTTGAATACGACGTATCCAAGGAGTTGGATACGACGTATTCGGGATTTCTTATAGTAGAGGACCACACACCCCCCTTGATACTATCCAGAATAATTGAAAGTACTATATCTTGAATACGGCGTATTGAGTCTCTCTGGATACGGTGTATTGAGCTTTATCCTCTGTGGTCTTTGGTGAGTGCAGGCACGGATACGCCGTATCTTCCTTGATGGATACGGCGTATTGGTCTTCAAAATAGTAATCTTCAAAATATCTTCATTTAAAAGCTCCAAAATGCACGCCTTTATGTATCTTTCACCAATACTATACTCCATAATTATATTACTGCAATTCCTCAAAATAAATGATTAAGTAACAATTCATTGCAGATAAACTATACAAAATGTGTGTAATAACATGGTAAAAAAAGATGCTATAAATAGACGTTATATTGATGTCAACATTTAGTCAAAAAAGTGTATGGAGTTGGTTATTGTCGAATTCACCACCATGATCACATTGGAAAACTTTTATTTCGCATTATACTGATTTTTGACATAATTATGAAAATGTTTGCGACAGTCCTGATTTATTTTTAAGGGGATAGATCCATAAATAATGAGAGAAATGATCAAGAAACAACACATAATATCTGAAACCACTTGAACTAATAATAGGAGAAGTCCACAAATCGGAATGAATAATATCAAAACATTGTTTAACAATAGAATTTGAACTATGAAACAGAAGCTTCACAAGTCGATGTTTACCAAGTTGACAGGCATGCCAAGCATGTGTAAAGACTTATACTCTTTATACAAGAAATAAAATTACTGAAGCAAGAGAAACGAAGCACTTCATCTCGGGTTTATGTATTGATTTTATCATAGACCGAGACGTTGGTGCTAGGTGGAGGAACTAGTGGAAACAAAAGCAGTAGGGAGAGTTTACGGCTTGGTAACTGGATAGAGATCGCCCGAGCTGTCACATCAAAGGAAGATATGACGAGTCAAGAAATCCTTCACAGAAAAATCAAACGCGTCAAATTCAATAGTGCAATTATTATCCCTAGTAAATTGACGAATTAAAATAAGGTTTTTAATGATGTTAGGAGTGACAAGAACACTATGGAGGTGTAAAGGATGATGAATAGATGGAATAATGCTATGTCCGATGTTAGTAATGGGAATGGAATTACCGTCACCAACATGTACAAATGGGAATAAACGTTTATAAAAAATAGTACTTAAATTACTAGCATTATAATTTAAATAAGAAGAAGCACCTGTACCCATGTTCCATGTTGGATCTTGTAACGTCATAGTGCTAAAAGCACTACGTAGAGAGGTAGCCTGAGACGGATAAAGAGCGGGAGTTGGGCCGAGTAAACCTTGGTTGTTGAGTGGTAACCAAGGTTGTCCATTATACAACGGGCTGCTGTTGGGCCGCATACACAATCGGGTAAGTCTCTGACTGGAAAAGGGGGTTACGGTTGTTGTTTGATGGACTACCGCTGTTGGGCCGAATAAGCATATTGGATCGGGCTTGAATAGTAACCTGGAGTGACAAGGGCTGCGGGACAGGACTAGTACTAGGTTGGTCTGTATTAGGCTTTTGGCTAGGCTGGTCTAGCATGGGAAAGGCCAAACGAGGGACCCCAAACCCCAGGATACGATGAACATGCCAGACCTTGGGTTTCTTCGAATGTTAAACCGGCTTCAATTTGCTTGGTCATGAATAAAGTTGCAGACGAATCTCCAACTTACAAGTAACCTTTATTAAAATGGTGCACAATTGGTGGTAGGTTTTTTAGATTTAGATTATGTGTTTTGGGGTTAACTTTAGTGTCGGACAAGTAGATGGCAGTGTCCCACGGGCAAGCCAAGATTGTTTCAGAGGGTGGTAGAATTTTTTTATGTTCATTAAAAGAGCAGACGAGTGGGGAGAAAAAATAGGAAGATAATATTTGGATTGATACCATATTAAAGTTAGTTTGTTTCCATTACTTCTTCATTCCAGATAACAAACTGAATATATAGGTAATAGAAAAGATTAAGTTCAGAACCCCGCTAGCCTGTAAATACATAACTGGGCCTAATACAAATAATAATCATAACTGTAAAAATATAACGACTAATATTTGTGTTTTTCGAATGGATCTCTTAGTAGTTGAGAAGGTTCCCCAAAATCGGTATATAAGGCGTACCCAGTAAAACTTACAAATAAACTAGATATAAAGATGGCGAATAAGGTTGTTGTTTCTGTTATTATATAATTTCAATACCAGAATGAATCTATAATTCAAGACCACAATGAATCTATAGTAAGATCTTTGTGCAAATCAGTAAGTGATCATGTGTGCAGATCATCGTTCGTAACAAAAACCATAGACTATCCATTAGCAAACACCATCATCCACTTTCGGGAAAACAAAAGGAAAACGACAAACTTCCCTTGCTTTGCGCGTATGTCACCAATAATAAAAAGATGCACATTTTAAATAAAAAATTACTTCAGATGTTAATATAGATTGCATGAATTAGAATTAAATAAAAAGAAAATTTAAAATGAGAAAAATAAAAAAAAATCTATAATCGCACATTTAAAATTTATCAACTTAATCTAGATCTATCTTTAGTCTGTTAGATACATCCTAATACATTTTATAGCTTAAAACCAGATGCATATACATATATTAGATGCATTTTTATCAAGTTAGACGAATTATATGTATTTTTTGTGCTTTGCTCGTCAAACGTGCTGCTAGTAAACTTTGCATAGTTCTCACTTCAAAATCATTTTCGAAACTAATTGGGATGCATCTAATAACTTAATAAGATTGCATTAAATTCTAGATGATAAATGCATCTCAATCATGTGGTTATAATTATTTCTCATGCTTCTTATTTTACTTTTTCTTCTCACTTGATTCCTACCGTATATAGCCCGACTTAAACTAAATTCATGCATGCTCATTGCCGACGTGGATCAAAAGATACTAAACTTTTATATTTATATAATAAAGGAAAACTTTAAATGGAGTCGTATTTTCAAAAAACTAAATCTTTCCTTATTAACTAATAATTGAATTATTATTTTTTCTTTTAAAATATGTTTAATCAAAAAAAATTAACTATTCTTTATTTAGCAAAAAAAAAAGAAGTTAGTAAAAACTTTGATAAATTTGGTGAAAAAAAAATTGATTAAGATATAAGTGTCAAATTTATGAAAACAAAACCTTAAAAAAAGGGGTTATTTATAAAACTTTAATGATTGAATTTTGGATTAATTATATGAGTTAAGTGTAAACTTATAAGTTTTTATATTTTTTAATTTTAAAAAATAAACAACTGCCCCATAACTGTATACACTATAGACTTTATCTTTTAAAAATAACAACCTAGATGATCTTTTAAAAATACCACATGTATATATATAGTATTATAAATATCAAAATGAAAGCACGAGTTATTGTGTATGTAAATAAATAAACGAGATTGTGCATATACGAACAACTCATGTCATTTCTCTTAATGAATTTAACCAATGCGTACATGAGTTTGAAAACTAAATACGGCTAAATTTTATATAATCGATATTAATAGATAATGAAAAATTTATATAATAAAAACTGTGTAAAATTTTTTTTGTTGTACTAATATTACAATTATAAAACATTAAACTGAGAGAATTCTTATAACTTTATCAATCGTCATTATGTGTTATTAAACTCGCACATTTCGTCCAAAAAGATATCAGTTGTTAAATTTAAACAACGTCAACTTCAACACTCTTGTCAGTTAAATAAAGTTAAATTATTATTTCAACAAAAATATTTACAAAATAATAATCGATATTAATAGATAATGAAAATTTTTATATAATTAAAAACTCGTGTAAATTTTTTTGTTGTACTAATATTACAATTATAAAACATTAAACTGAGAGAATTCTTATATGAAAAATGATTGTTATGCCTACTAATTATGCTTACAAATGTACCTAATGATTTGATCGATATATTATAAAGAATGATTGGTGAGAATTTGGAGAATGATTGTAAATAATAAAATTATACAAGTGATTTATACATTAAACATATATTTAGGCATATAATGCATATCTCTTCTCATTTTAGTTGAAAATTTCATATATACCCAAACATGCATTAAAAACATGGTACATTATACATTCAATCTTGCACTTTGAGTATATATGAAATTAAACCAAATCCTTCTTCGATCATATCTCATCTCAACCATCTCAACCCATGCTTCTAATTTTCCTATTAGGGTGACCCCGCGACAGCGTTGCGGCGTGCGGGTACCTTGTACGATAACCTATAAGATTATAAAAAAAATTGATCCCACTGGCAGGTTCATCCGTTTTTATCGGTTCTGACAGGTCCTCTCCGGTTCGTCTTCGGACGGCTTTTATTTGCTAGCCGAGCCGATGGTGACTCTGGTTCTTTTAAAGAGACATCATATGTACGCTTTTGTAAATATATGCTTTTAATGGTTGTATAATGTGAATATATGATTGTATTTTTAAGTAATGAGGTGTATTAATTATGTCTTAATTGTTTTCATTTTCAAATATTTATGTAATGAGGTGTTTTAATAAGAATATTAATTATGTATTACTCCCTCCGTCCCATATTAAATGTCCACTTTGACTTTTTAAAGTATTTCTTTTCTAACTTTGATCTTAAATATTTTTGTTTGTGTCATGAAATACTTGATCCAAAATTTATATGTAGATTGGGTTTTAAATGTATTATTCATTGATATAAATTTCATCAAGTATTACATAACATAAATAAATATATTTAAGGTCAAAGTTATATAAGAATGACTGTAAAAGTCAAATGTAAACATTTAATATGGGACAGAGGGAGTAATTGTCAAGTTCTATTTATGTTTGTATAGGTTGTACACTCTGCATCAACATGTGTAAGTTGAAAATTCAATATTACTAATAATAGAAGGCTAATATGCTTTATATGTAGTTAAGAGAGTTAAGATAAGATGCCATGCATCTCCAACAAACAACAAATTAAACTTGCGTTAAGTTAAAGAAAACTAAAGCAATGACAAAAACGGAACTGTGTATTCAATGAGAACTAATGCATTTTAACAAGGAAAAAAGCTTACTAGGCATGACTTTAACACCTGATCCTAATGGCATTCATCACTTAACTGCCACCATCCCTGGCCCTGACTCTTCTCCTTACCATCATGGAGTCTTTCATATCGACATCACGTTGACCGGTCTAATATCTTACTCTCTTACTCTTTGTTTCTTTACGTATAATAGAACCCTAGGTGTGTAGTTTTGTAGGATATACGCTGAATTGTGATCGTTTTAGTTTGTATGCGTAATTGTGTGGCTTTTATCGATATTTAACGTAAGTATATTGATGTGTTGATCATTACTGATTGGACCTATGACTATATTGTAGTAGATAGAAGTATAAAACCCTAACTATATATATACTGCTTATTATATTTAGTCTTTATTCATCAAGCCGAAATAGTTCCCTAGTTACTTTGTATCTTAAGCCGTCATAGAGTCCAAGTTTGACTTTGTATTATGCTTAGCCGTCATGAGTCCTAATTTTATTCGCAACCTCAGTCGTCAACCATTCCTAGTTTGATTCTACTAACCTCCCCTCATCTCTGTATAAAAGGGAGGTGAGGGGAAGGGACATTACTTCATTCTTTTCAAAAAGCTTATCAATAGTTAGGTTAAGGGTAATACCTTGTTGTGCTCATTCTATCTTTTCTGTCATGATATAATATGTTGTGGTGTGTGTATAGTCTTCAAGATCGTTGTTATCCGCTCTAGTAATCAGGTTGTGGCTGATCAATTACTACAAGTGGTATCAGAGCTCGGTTCGCGGGTTCGCTGGTTAACTAAGATCAATCAAGAAGGGTTCGTTGTGGTCGTTTTTCTGGAAGGAGCAGGAGGGTGATCCTATTTGGGCTACCAGTAACGAAGCAGCATGTTATCAACAAATAAGGGTACTTGGGTCTTCGATTGTCCGGGTTTGCGACAAGGTGTAGAAGGCTTAAGGGGTCTGTGGATGTTCGTTATTGAAATTGACAGGTTACTGTGGGCTTTTAGGTTTTTGATGGATTACTCAACGAAGAAGAAGAAGGACGAACATTGTGGTTGGTTGTTGGTTTTATATTTGAAAATTCAACTACTAACAAATACATCCATCAAAAGGGTTTTATTCAGTTGGGCAAGGCTTTTAATCACTTTTGGATTAAAGAAATATATTGGCCAAAATCTAATATTATTTTAAGTTATAATGAAACAAAAGGTTTATATACTTATTTAGTGTAATCACATAGGGGACTGTATTAGTTAGTGAATGTGAGAGTTTTTCACAAGGTATACAAATTAATAAAGGGATCAAAGAATGACGAGAGCCAAGTTTGACATCGAAAAATTCAATGGAACTGGTGATTTCAGGTTATGGAGGATCAAGATGCATGCTTTATTAATCCAACATAGATGTGAAGCAGCTCTGGAGGTTTTACCCGCGGATATGGAAGCTCAAGCGAAAGCTGAGCTAAACAAGAAAGCTTACAGTGCCGTGATTTTGTGTTTAGGTAACAAGGTTCTGAGAGAAGTTATCGGGGAGCACGACTGCAGTGGGGGTTTGGTCAAAGCTCGAGACTTTGTACATGACAAAGTCATTGGCCAAAAAGTTGTATCTGAAAAAAAGAAGTTGTATACATCTAAAAGGCCGGCGGACGAAAGATTTCCGAACCATATAGATGAGTTCAACAAACTTGTTCTTGATTAAAGCAAATATTGATGTAAAATTCGAGGATGAAGATCATTGCTTTATTATTACTCCACTTCTATACCCAGCATCATACAACACTTTGTGGATAACCTTCCTTTATGGACGGGAAGCTTGACTTGAGGACCGTGATGTCCACACTTAAATTCAAAGGAAATCAAAAGAAAGGTCTAAGGCAAAGGGGGGTAAATGGGTGAGTGTTATAATGTTGAGTGGGAATAACTGACGTAAAAGGGATTTCACGTCAGTCAAGAGGAAAGCCAAGATCAAGTCCCACGAGGTGGAAGACTCACGTGCCTATATTTTTATCCAATCCGAGGATCCTGAAGCAGAAACTGCCCCTAAGAATAATCGCAAGAAGTCAACAGGTTACGTCAATAAAGATGATCAACCAAGCTCCAGTGGTTCGATTTATGACGATTCTAAGGTGATGATGGTGATGAGTGTAGAGGCTCTACTAGACTGGATCATGGATTCAGGTGGTTCATACCACATGACACCCATGTTAGATTTATTTTATGATTTTATGGAATGCGATGGGGGCAGGGTACTGTTGGGTGACAACAGGGAGTGCAAGATTAGAGGTATTGGCAAGGTAAGGGTACAACTGAAAGATGGGTCAAGTTTTGTGTTACACAATGTCAGGTATATTCCTGAATTGAAAAGAAACTTGATATCGTTGGGGACTCTTAAAAAAGAGGGATATACCGTAAAATTGCATTCGGGAAAAATCAAGGTGATTAATGGTTCCAGGGTTGTTTTAACTGAAACCCGAAGGGATAATTGCGTATACTCTTGGATGGCCATAGCTGCATTGGAAGTTGAGTTAATGTTAGTGTTAAAGAAAAAGACAGTCTTGCCCAGGTTTGGCATAAAAGACTGGGACATATCAGCGAGGCAGGACTACAAGTGCTGGAAAAGCAGTGTTTGTTTGGCAAGAAGAGTCTAGGTAAGCTCGATTTTTATGAAAATTAAGTTCTGGGAAGTCCACATCGAGTCAGTTTTGGTGTAGGAAGGCACACTACTCAAAGAGTGATAGACTATGTTCATCAGACTTATTGGGGTCCGTCCTCAGTGGAAACAATTGGTGGTAAGAGGTATTTATCTTATCCATTAATGATGATGTATTCCAGGAGGGTATGGGTTTATATTCTCAGGTTCAAACACGAAGCATTTGGAAAGTTCAAATAGTGGAAGCAGTTAGTAGAGAATCAGACTGGGAGGACGGTTAAGAAGCTGAGGACAGATAATGGTCTTGAGTTCTGTAACCGGGAGTTTAAGCAGCTATGCTTTAAGAGTGGGATTGCTAGACATCTGACAGTTTACGGGGACGCCGAAAGCAGAATGGGCTAGCAAAACCGAAGAACAGAAACTCTGCTGATTAAGGTACGTTTTGTTTATTAATTCAGTCTGGATTGCCTAAGACCTTCTGGGCGGAAGCGACATGTACGGCCGCATATCTAATAAATAGGTCACCATCGACAGCGATTGAGAAAAAGACACCTATGGAGATGTGGTCGGGACATCCAAGTGATTATGGGATGTTAAGGACTTTTGGCTGTGTCACATATTCACACGTTAAACAAGGTAAGCTCGAGCCGAGAGCGGTAAAATGCGTTCTATACTACTTCTCGGTATCATTGATCTTGTTGATTTTTAGACTAATATATATTTTATATTTTATTATATATTATATTATATATACAGTGTGAACCTCACCAATCAGTCATGTACAAAGACACGTGAAGGATTCTGGTGTAGGTGTTGATAAGTCTGTTTAGGAATTACATGTTGAGGTGGAACTGCAAAGGTTAAATAATTATACGCCTGAGGAAGATCAGACAGATTAGAAAGATGGTGATGATGAAGATGCAGGGGATCAAGAAACTGATCAGACACCGAATCTTACAGATTATCAGTTGACTTGGGATAAAGAGAGAAGGACAAGAACGAAACCTTTGAGGTTTCAAGATGAGAGTGATATAGCTGCTTATGCATTTGTTGCAGTAGAGGAAGAAGATACTCATGAACCGTTGACATACCAAGAGGCAGTTGCTTGTGAAGATAGTTCTAAGTGGAAAGCTGCTATGAAAGGAGAGATGGATTCTCTGAGGAAGAACAAGACCTGGGAGTTAGTAGATCATTCAGTTGGGCAAAAGCTGGTGAGCTGTAAATGGTTGTTTAAGATAAAGGAAGGGATTGAAGGTGTTCAAAAGCCTAGGTACAAGGCAAGGTTGGTGGCTTGTGGATTCACACAAATAACAGGTATTGATTACAATGAAGTATTTTCTTTAGTAGTTCGACACACATCTATTCGGGTTATACTTGCATTGACTGCGTGTAAAGATTATGAGCTGGAGCAGCTTGATGTAAATACGGCATTCTTACATGGAAATCTTGAAGAAGTGATCTACATGAGGCAACCACCGGTATATGAACAAGGTGACAAGGTATGTTTGTTAAAGAAATCTCTATATGGTTTGAACAGTCACCTAGGCAATGGTATCAGAGGTATGATGAGTATATGCTGAGCAACGGGATCAAGCGTAGCCGTTACGACATCTACATATATTACAGGAGTTATGCACCAGGTGAATATATCTATCTATTGTTATATGTTGACGATATGCTAATTGCTTGTAAGAGCAAGGCTGAGATTGGGTCTACTAAGTCTTTGCTTAAAAGGAGTTCGACATGAAGGAGCTCAGGGAAGCAAATAAGATTCTTGGTATGGAGATTGTCAGGGATCGGAGTCGCAAGATTCTGAGGGTGTCACAATCCGGGTACGTTTATAATATTTTGAATAATTTTAGAATAAACAATGGAAAATCGATTAAGATGCCATTAGGTGGGCACTTTAAGCTGTCGTTGAAGGATTGTCCGGTTAGGGATTGTGAGTTGAAAGGATGAATAAGGTGTCGTATGCAAATGCGGTTGGGAGCTTAATGTACTTGATGGTATGCACGAGGCCAGACATAGCGTATGCGGTAAGTGTAGTTAGCAGATATTTGGCGAATCCGGGTAAAAATCATTGAGAAGCAGTGAAGTGGATTTTGAAATATTTGTGGGGTACTGCAAACGTGGGTTTGGTGTATGGGATATATCGTGGCAACCATGTAGACGTAACAAGTTTTGTTGATTCAGACTACGCTAAGGATCCGGATAAAGGTAGGTCTATCACTAGTTACGCATTTTTAGTACATGGATGTGTTGTAAGCTGGAAGGCAACGCTACAACATGTGGTGGCTCTTTCAACTACAGAGGTGGAGTATATGGCCTTTACAGAGGCTGTGAAGGAAGCTATTTGGCTAAGGGGACTCTTGGAAGAGTTAGGCATAGAGCTTAACACTGTGGCAGTTAATTGTGATAATCAGTTCGCGATTCACTTATCGCGGAATCATGTTTTTCATGAAAGGACTAAGTACGTTAATGTGCGTTATCACTTTAGCAGAGAGGTCTTGGAAGCAAAGACGGTTAAAGTTCTGAAGGTGGGTACTAAACATAATGTTACGGATGCCTTGACGAAGGTTATATGTGGACTTAAGTTACAACATTGCTGGGAGTTGCTGAATGTTGGTGTAGGCTAATATAAAGCCTAAGGTGGAAATTGTTAGGTTTAGTCTTTATTCTAGCATAAGTCCAAGGTAGTCAAGTGTTAAGTTCGTTATTAGTCAAAATAAAGGGTCGTGGGTTAACTTGTGTCTCAAGCCCAGCCCATGTGTTTTAGGGCTTGTTCTTCCTCCCCATCTTTATAAAATGATGTGAGGGGGAGGGATATTTATTAGTGTATAGTATCATGTATTGCAATATTGTGTATTATAAAAGCCCATATTAGATCCATTGTAAAGCTTGGCTCAATATGTGGGAACCCTCGCTCCATACATGTATATATACCCATGTATCAATCAATCAAAGACATCTCATTCACAGCTAATAATATGGTATCACAGCCATAATAACCTCCCTAGTTTCTCTCCAAAAAAAATCTCCCTAATTTCTCTCCATCTCTCTCTCCCCTCCGCTCCTCTTCCATCAGCCTATACCTCTTCAAACCCTATTTTTTTCTTTACCCTACTCAATCTTCATGGCTGGCGAAGACATCAATGCCCCACCTAAACCCACGAATGAGAAACCATTCGGCATCACCAATATTAAAACTTACATCCCCATAACGCTTGATCTCAACGAGTTAAATTACGACTCATGGAGTGAACTTTTTATGCTACACTGTAACAGCTTTGGTGTTTTAAACATCATCATGGACACATCTACAAATGAAGAACGTACCACTGAAGAATGGGGAAAACTTGACTCTCTTGTTAAGTTATGGATTTTTGGTACCATAAGCAAGTACCTACTTCAACGTGTCTTGAAAAAGAATGTAACAGCTAGTCAGATCTGGAAAAACCTTAAAGATGTTTTCCATGACAACAAGAGTGCTCGAGCAATGCAGCTTGACAACAAACTTCGTACAATTGAAATCGGCTCTCTTTCTATCACCGAGTATTTCCACAAAATCAACCGCATCGCGGACCTCTTAGCAAACATTGATTCTCCTATGGACGAGAAGAACTTGGTTACCTATGCCATCAATGGGCTAAGCGAAAAGTACGAAGGAGTGGAGGGAATAATTCGTCATCGAGACCCTCCACCAACTTTTGCACAGACTCAATCCATGCTTCTTTTAGAAGAGAGTCGTCTCAAACAAAAGTCGACTCGCCAAGTTGCTCATGACTCAACTCCATCCTCACCACATGTGCTTCTTGCTGCTGCCTCAAACAACCGCAACAACTCTGTCGGTGTACCACTTTGTCGCAACTTCCAGCATGGTTCGTGTAATTTTGGTGAACGTTGCAAGTATGTTCACACTAATGCGAGTGGTTCTGTTACTCGGAATGGAAATGGAAACACCAACAACAAAGGCTCTTCTCCTCAATGGAATAATACTACTGGTCGAATTATGCATGTTGCCCGAATGACATTCTCTCCTACTATGCCCACTACAATAGGTTATACTCCTCAACCTGGTAATATCCTACATATACCTCATGCCACTAGTAATTGGACCAACCCAACTACTCCTACCACCTTTGGTTCTAGAGGGATTTTAGGTCCAGCTCCTGGACAGGCCCATGTTACATAGCCTACTATTCCACTCGGCCCAACTGGTCCTGCTGGTGTTAGCCCATATGGCCCACCTGCTTATACTACTGGCCTGCTTCACGGCACTTGGGGACCTCAGGTTGTTTACGGCCCGTATGTTGATCAAGCAACCACTCTTCCACAAGCATTTAATGCTATGACGGTCAAAGACTACGGTGATTCTGGATGGTACATGGATACCGGGGCAACCTCTCATCTTGCATCGGACACAGGTAAACTTACTACCATCTCTAATAATAGCAATATATCGTCTATACTTGTTGGTGACGGTAATCTCATTTCCGTCATTAACTCTGGCCATAACATGTTGCCCACCCCTAATAAACCTCTTTACTTACATAACGTTCTTGTCACACCCAATATTATTAAAAACCTCATATTTATTCGTCACTTTACCCGTGATAATGCTTGCTTTATTGAATTTGATCCGTTTGGTTTTTCTGTAAAGGACCTTTGGACACACTACCTGCTCCTCCGATGTAATAGTACCGGAGACTTATACCATGTTCTGCCATTAACTTTACTACCAATTTTTAGACACACTCGACAATCCATCGCCAATAGCCATTCGTCTCCTTACAACACCAAACAATACAATTCAAACTAACCCTCAACACGCTCCTACTTCAAACACAACCACCACACCCTCTACTATCACCCTAAACGAACCCACCACAACCTACGACATTCCCACACCAACATCTACAACCGCAACCCAAAACCAACAAATTTAACCTCCATCTCCTTAAGCTTCGACACAACCACCAGCATCTCAACAAACTAATCCTATAACCCAAACTCATGCCTCAACACAAACTCACCCCATGGTCACTCGCTCCAAAGCTGGTATCATTAAAAAGAATCCCAAATTCGCTTTCCACGTTTCTGTTTCCTCTTCCATACCACGCTTACATATTCATGCCCTTCGTGACCTAAATTGGTAACATTCTATGCTAGACGAATATAACGCTCTTATTAGTAATGGTACGTGGGTCCTTGTCCCCCGACCACAAAATGCGAATATTGTACGTTCTATGTGGCTTTTTAAACATAAATTTAATGCAGATTGTTCTCTCAACCGGTATAAAGCACGCCTTGTTGCTAATGGGCGCAGTCAACGACAAAGAATTGACTGTGATGAGACATTCAGTCCGGTTGTTAAACCGGTCACTATCCGCATAGTTCTTAGCTTGACAGTTTCTCGCCAAATGGCCCATTCATCAGCTTGACGTAAAGAATGCATTCCTTCATGGTCATTTATCAGAGATCATATATATGCATCAACCACCTGAATTTGTTGACCCTGCACACCCTCATCATGTGTGCCTATTGCAAAAATCTTTATATGGGCTCAAGCAGGCTCCACGAGCTTGGTTCCAGCGCTTTGCGAGTTATGCCACTCGCGTTGGTTTTCAGCACAGCCAGACAGACTCATCATTGTTTATCTTTCAACAAGGGAATGACATTGCCTACTTGCTTATCTATGTTGATGACATCATCTTGACTGCATCCTCTGGTGAACTATTAAAACAAATTATCTCCTCACTTCACACAGAGTTCTCCATGACTGATTTAGGCCCGCTTAATTATTTTCTTGGCATTTCTGCGCAGCGCACATCCTCCGGTTTATTTTTGTCTCAAACCAAGTATGCTCGTGAAGTACTTGAGCGAGCCGGCATGATGAACTGCAACCCCTGCAAGACACCAGCCGATACAGATTCTAAACTTGGACCTGATGGTGACCCTGTATCTGACCCTGCACTATATCGTAGCCTTGTTGGTTCACTTCAGTATCTCACATTCACTCGCCCAGATTTATCTTATGCGGTTCAACATGTATGTTTATATATGCACGATCCTCGTGAGCCACACCTTTCCGCAATGAAGCGGATTTTGCGCTATGTTCGTGGAACTCTAGACCACGGATTACAGTTATACACCTCTTCGACCTTTCAGCTTATTGCATACTCTGATGCGGACTGGGCTGGGTGCCCTACCACTCGGCGGTCTACCTCAGGTTATTGTGTTTCTCTCGGTGATAACCTCATTACCTGGTCATCTAAGCGCCAACACGTTACGTCTCCCTCTAGTGCCGAAGCAGAATATCATGGCGTTGCTAATGTCGTTGCCGAAACTGCTTGGGTTAGGAACCTTCTTCGTGAGTTACTTGTACCATTACGGACAGCTACATTGGTCTACTATGATAACGTTAGTGCGGTCTACTTGTCAAGCAATCCAGTTCAACATCAACGTATAAAGCACATATAGATTGATATACATTTTGTCCGAGACTTTGTTGCCACTGACCAAGTTCGTGTTCTACATGTTCCTTCGCGATATCAATTTGCAGATATCTTCACAAAAGGTCTTCCTTCAACATTATTTGCTGAGTTTCGCTCCAGTTTGAGCGTTCGATCTCCTCCCGCTCCAACTGCGAGGGCGTATTAGCGTGCTATTTTTACACTCTAAAGGTTGTATAATCAGGAAGATATAAACAAACTCAAAGCTTTTTGTTTCTTTACGACAAATTCTTTGTTTGTGAACCAATGCCGTGATTATGATTGATGTTATTGACAAATAGACGCCAAGGTGGAATTTGGAATAGATTGTCGACTATCACCATGGATAAATTATCGAGGCATGTGGTCCATCTTCGACGAATATGATGTTTTGAGTTTTTATATCGGTGATTGATGTTAACTATCACAATTACAGGTTTATGTATATCCTAATGGTCCTTAAATCATGTGACTTTATGATTTGATGCTTTCTTTAGTGGAAGTGTCTTTGTTTTGAAAAAGAAAGTTTGAATCGTGTAGGAATCTACTTCTTGCCACTTGATAATGTGCTACTAATTATCAAAAAACGTATAGATCCCACGGTTAGAAATGTAGTTAGAATTCACTCAAGGAAGTTTATCAACTCTTATTTGGTAAGTATAAGAAAAAAAAAATACTCATTTCGCAAAAAGAATAGCTGTTAGTTACAAATAATGGTTGTTAATCAGGGATGGAGATAGGGAGCATCCCACGGGTGCTCGAAACACCTATGAATTTTTTTTTGATGTAGTATTAATTTTTGAGAAAAAACAACAATTTTATACAAATGTATCATAAATGCACCCGGTCCATCCAAATGTGTTTCTAGTCTTATCGTTCAAATGAAATCTTCGTTTTAATTCACTTTTTAACTCTATTATGTTACGGTTAAAAAAAGATTGTGCACCCGGTTATATTTGGTCCTGACTCCGTCTCTGTTGTTAATAATGAATCTAAAGGGACGTTTGGTTTGTATTAGGAAATCATTATGGGTATAGGTATGTGAATGGGTTTATAAACCCGTCATCAATGGGGATTTTTAAAAAATGTTTAATTTTGTGAGTTTCATACCTATTTATGAGAACAAAACCTCAAAATCAAATAAATTTATTGAGATTGAAAGTCATTTCTTCATCCATGCCCCCTAACCAAACACACCTTAACTGTTATTTATTTCGTCTCATTTTTATTGTCTATGTTTTCTTTTTGAGAAATTTGATCAAGTCTACTATATTGCTCTTATTTGAAATTATTATTACTAACTTTAAATAAGAATTTAATTAATTAGTTGAGGGTAAAACTGTCATTGTGTCAAAAAATAAGAAAGAAAAAACAGTAATAAATGCATTTTTTTAAACTGTGTATTTTTTGTCAAATGAAAGTAATTTTGAACGAAAAAAGTATTTATTTTGTTTCTTTTCACAAAAAACAATTACTCCTGGTTCTCATAACTGAAAGCAAACCAAGTTCATAAGAAAATAATTCATAACTAATGACAAGACCAATTGGTCGGTCAATTGGATAAGATAATTTAATGTAAAAGTTATTACAGATGATACATTAGTTTAACCAATGTTTTAAAATTCGGGTTGATCTGGCCGGTTGAACCGTGAATCGGTCGGGTAATCGAAAGCCCAATCTGGCCGGAAAACCCAGTTGAACTGTCGGTTAAACCGGTTGAAGCGTGACCCGATGACTCGGCCGAGTCAATTTAAAAACTGGTTTTTAAAACATTAAGTTTAACGCTTTAACAGTTTAACATGTCGACAAACATATATAAATTTGGACACGTGTAAAGGGTATAACGGTAATTTAGTGAAAGATTGTTCAAAACCTTGGTTAACATTGTCTTCACTAGAGTGACTGGCCATATCTTGAGCTTCCACGTGGTCAAGTGAAGTTAACATCCTTGTCAACAACCTTCGCCCTATTTGGTCTGTACACGTGTCTTATGGTTTAAGGTTCGTATCCATCTTTGGTCGTTGGCATGTGGACCACATATCAAAACTTTTTAAAGTTTGCAATTGGTAACTAATATGGCTTATGATACATGTACCCCTGAAACACCGTTTGTAACCTGCGGTTTTTTATTTTTTTATTATTTTTTTTGTATTTTTATAATTTTGTATATGTTATAAAACTGTGACACGAAAAAAATGAAACGAAAAATATAAAGTTTAACAGGTCAAAAGTATGAAACTGTCAAAAATTACGGAACAAAAACTGATAAAAAACTGCGTTGCACTGTAAAAAGAGGATACAAAAGAAATCTTTTATACTTTTTGGCACTATTTAGTGGATCAGGGGGTACCAATAGGGGTACCCAACTACTATCGGTATCCCATGATCCATCGTATTTTGTCCTTTTAACAACTTTCATTGTTCTTTTGTCTTTCTTTTTTTTCTTTAAACGGAAAGTTAGTTGTTGGTGATTCGTGCTCAGAGTGACAGGAAACCTCTACGGTGAGGCTCGAATCCGAGACCTCTCACATGTGGTGACAATCTTTCCATAGTTACCATTAGTAGCCATCTGAGCTGGCCCAAGTGGTTACAGTATAACACAGTTTTTTTATCACTTTCAGTTTCGTATTTTTTGACAGTTGAATAGTTTTAACTTATTAAACTTTATAATTGTAAAAAAAAAAATGAGAGGTATAAAATGGTATTTTTGAGGTGTTTTTATATCCTATCTCGTTTGCAATATTGTTTCACGCAGAAAAAACATCAAAATCAGTGTATATAATAATACAAAGTGTTGTTTTCTTATTTTTTTTTAATAACCCAAAACAAAAGAACACGTTTTCTCACAACTTAATCCAAAAACGTATGAGAAAAATAGAAAATAAATATAAAATTTGCCGGATAGCCTGGCTAGTAATTTTGACGCAATATCATATAACGCGATGAGAGTGTGATGTCAAGCCACACGACAATGTCATAGAGCAATAACGCATCATGTGGCTCAGGATACCGAGTACCCTAATTGACAACTTCGAGAGTTGGCGTTATGGCCTTATAGGTTGAAATTATTATTTATGTTTCTCAAAGAAAACTCTTTTCAATGGTCTGACTAGTTATTTGTAAAACTAGTTTTACAATGATAAAGTATAAGACATTTGACATTTTAATTTTATTTTGGTTCTTAGTAAAATCAAAAGAATACTCGAAAAGCATATTGGTTTCAGGTTCAAGGAGACGTTACAATCACATCATAATCTCCATTTTTGTGGTTAAATAAATCGGTTCGGTGAAGCTATTCATACAATTCACTTTGTGGAAAACTAGAAGGAGGTTTGAATAGTTTTATCGTTTTCTCATTTTAAAATTAATTGCTTTAAAGATTTAGATTCGAGTATATGATATGATCAATCAATCACAATAACTATAGTGCAAAATAATAAACAATATATAAGACAAGAATAAGTAAGTAAGAGATGGAAAGATCAAACCAAGACACAAGGATTTATAGTGGTTCGACTACGAACCACTCTTTGCCTACTCCACTCCCTCAGTATCCAATCCAGGAGTTCACTACACTATGTCAAAAAGGTCATTTATAGACGAAGAAAACCATACAACGTCGCTTACAATATTTTCTGATACGTCGGGTTCTTCTCAGGATAAAGCTGAAGCCTTTCACACTCGGATTTTCAGGACTAAAATACTAACCAGATCACTAACGTATTTTCAGGACTAAAACACTAACTGGATCTAACTAAGATGTAAGTATTGTGATTATGAACTTGATGTGTGATAAAATACACAAAGGATGTAACAAATGTTACGAGTGCTAAAACTAAACTATAACATCTTGTATCTTTTCGATAACTCGTATTCTTGACTTGTACTCTAAGTGGATGATGTTTAGATCACTTTGAATGAGATTAAAGTGATAAAAAATGTTTCCTGATTCATCCACTCCTACTAGATGGTGCAGATTCATCCCGAAGAAAGTTAACATTTTAATATGGTGAATTCTTCTTGATCGTGTCCCTACGAGATGGAACTTGAGTAGAAAAGGTATCGAAATCAACTATTTGTTTTGTCCCAATTGCACAATTAGCCCAGAAACTACTAATCACTTGTTTTGGGTTTGTCCTTTAGCCCCAGACAACTACTATCACTTGTTTGGTTTGTCCTCATTGCACCAACAGGCCCTTTAGAACACGAAGTTCTTCAACTGTGCGGAGGGCTGAGAAACACATCAGTGTTTTTCCTAACATATAACTCATAATTCAAGAGTTATACGGACTGGCTTGTATCACCATGCACCACCTTCATCTTTGCATAAAATAATTATGGAAGATCTTCAATTGGGCAGACATCGTGTTTCCTACATGTAACTCTATTCAAGAGTTATACGGTTGGCTTGATCACTGCACATCTTCATCTTTGCATAAATTAATTATGGAAGCCATCATTGTAGTGACTATTTGGGCATCGTGAAACTTCTGTAACGAGTCTATCTTTGGAGCTCAAGCCCCTATTCGATTTACTTTATTTGTCAAAGTAGTTTATTATTCTTTTTGTGGTTTTCTAATAGACATAGGAAAGCCTCTAAGTCTTGGAACAATTGAATTCAAAATCCTTTGCTTGTTTCTATTTTGTAATTGTTTCTCATGCTAGCTTCTTGCTAGTTTAATAATATCTCAGCCGTTCAAAAAAAAGTGATAAAAATGTTATTAAAGATACTGAAAATGTATAGAACGTTTGGTTAGAAATGATGGATTTACGTGTGAGAAATAAGCTTTTATTTATAGGCAAAAGAGGAGCACCTCGCGCCAAGGCAATTCTAACGAGCCATTTCGTTATTGCACCTTGTGCTATAAGGAGGTGCCTTATTCATTATTAAAATAAAAAGTATCGTCCTTTTGATTTTTTCTTTATAACTCAAAACAATAAATTACGTTTTCCCCATCACTCAAGTTATATATGATATCCTTTGGTCTCACACTTAACCTAAAATCATATGAAAAAGATAAAAATAGTAAAAATAAAAATTACCAGATAGCTTGGCTAGTAATTTTGACGCAATGTCATATAACACGATGAGGGTGTGGTGTCAAGCCACACGACAGTGTCATAGGGCCATAACGCATCATATAGCTCAGGATACCGAGTATTTTAAGTGGCAACTTGGAGTTATGGCCTTATGGTTGAAATTATTAATATCCTTTTCTCAAAAAAGTCCCCCTTCAACGGCTCGACGAGTCATATGTAGCAACTAGTTTCACAACGATAAAATACAAGACATTTGATGTCACACCCCCAAATTTCACTGCAGCGGAAGACTAGATCTGGGATTGTGACTTCATGGCGTGAAGAGTGATACGAGAGGTAGACCTCTACATGCCAATATACCAATGCAGACTCCTTATATTTCGTAAGATAGAACACCTGAGACAAACATTGCTAAGGTGTCAATATAAAGTTGGCGAGTTCATAGGTTTTGTTGTTTGATAGTAGTGATGAACCACAAGATTTATAACCATAGCATGAAATATAGTAATCCTATATATCACAATGAAAAATATTTACTATTGTCTATGCTCATGACACCGAAGCGTTAACGTGTACCATCATAGGTAGGCCCATGCAGATGTTCAACCCGCGACATCCGTAACTGACTCAAATGAAACTGTGTTTGCTTGACTAATGTCAGTCCAAGACAAACAGGGATGTCAATCCCGATAGATCTATCCATAACATTCGCGCTTACGAGTAATTAACGGTTCATGATAAATTGGGCAATACAGCAAGTTTTGTTGAATAGGGACTTAGACCAAGTAGTAAATCAAATAATGTACTTGTGTTCAACTGTTAAAAATAAGCAATGTTCTCACTCCAAAAGTTGATTTAAAACAGTAAAGTAGAGGCTATGAAAACCCACCTTGTCGGTTAATCGTCTAGAATTGATAATGGATCAATGTACGTCAAATAGTGACTCAGTCAGACACCTAAGTAATTATGACAAAGTCTGAGTTTACATTCTAAACTTAATGTATAAAATGAATTATGCAAATGGGTCATAAAAGGGCATTGTCGTTTATGAGTTAACGTTTTACTTTTTCGAGTGTTGATTTGGCTCCAGGGACGACTTTACAACTATAAGCATCTATACATGAATTTATACTATTACGCGTCATAACTTATATTTACAAGTCCATGTGATTTACATCTAAAGAAAAATATAAACATTATTTGTAAGTTACTAAGTTTATATATTTTATTATCGCGTTTATTTATTTACATCGTAGCCGTTAATTAATTTGCGCAACTATCGGTTTTATATATCACGGTTCGTTTGACTCGTTAAATTAATTATTAAAGATTATTAATTTACAACTAATACCCTTAAGTTTCAAAATAGCGGATTTTAGTCCCTCTATTTTATAAATTAAGTAAATTACCAAATTAACCTTTTAAACTTTAATGTGATCATTTTTTTAATCCCTCGACTTTCCAAATAGTATTATATATATAATATATGTAACTTTTATATTTTAAATTGGTTTACTCTTATAACTTTCATGTTTAAAACCCGAATAGGCTTTAAAAATATTTTTAGTATCAAAGAATTTATATAAAAGTCGTGTTAAATTCGTTCATACGTTTATAATTTAAATTGGTCGTTATCATTCTTAGCTCATCGAAAATCGTTATTTATAACTCTTCTACATTCTCGAAATGGTATAGTTTCGTTACTAGTTTACCCACCCGTTGGGTCTCGGCCTGGAACGACCCAAAAAAAGACACGGCAACATGCATGTTTTAATATATTTTGTCTAACTTTTATAAGGTAAATCACATGCAAGTATTTATACTCTTCTATGTCTAAAAATGAAGTAATTTATAGGCAAGTGGTAGAAAGTATCACATGCATCATTTTTATACATTACCACAACCCCACATGGCCTACACTCTTTCATTTTCTGTTTTTCTGCTAGGCGTCCCAACAGTGGGTTTTATCACCACTGTTGTGGTTTCCTGTCCTTCCTAACTCACTAAAAATATATATATCTAGTTCTTCCATTAATCCCACAAGGTGCCCGACTTGAATACTAGGTTACGAGGTCTTTAAATGTTGGGATATACGGACGATGGGCGCGCCTGAGCAGGCCCAACAGCGGCTGCTGTGGCCACGCCTATTTGCAGCGCAACAGCCGCGACAAGCAGCGGCCTGTGGTGGCTGTTGGCACGCATTGGGTGTGTCTCAGGTGGTAACCATTTGTCTAGCGTAAAGGGGTCTTAGTACGAGCACGATGTGCTCATTTTTACAGAGTCTGTGACGCACCAACAGCGAGAAATGACTCGTTGTGGCTCGTCTTGGGTTACATGGTCACGCCCCTGATACGGGTCGAGGTCACCACATAAGAAATCAATTCACGCGTAAGCCTAGTTCTTGTTAGTCCCTAGTGAGCCATCGTAGCATATCATATACGTGTTTAAGGTTAATGTAAATTTCCCTTGGGTCGTTTATTTGTTTTTACACATGCTACGTTGTTTACAAAAATTTATACACGTCGTTATTTTATCGCGGGCCACGACCAGAGTAATTGCATGCGTACGTACTCATTTTAGTCCGCATGGGTTATTCATGACGAGGAGTAATGCTTGACGATCATAAAATGACTTATCGTTGAGAGTAACGGTAAAATTTGCAAACTTGCAGTACATAACTTTTACTTAACGAAAAGAGAAATCTGATTTCTTACGGGGTGCCACACAAGCCAATTCTAAAGTCCACAACATCACCGACACACTCATATTTTTGTGGAATTTAGGTAAACATTTGGAAATGGATAAGGCTGAATCCTTACAATATCTAATAAGGGTTATTGTGCGGGTTATGAAACTAGTAATTTCACAAAAGTATGCTTGAATTTTTTTTTAAATTTGAGCATAATTTAAGCATTTTAATGTGAAAAATAGAACAAGTAACATTCTAATTCCCATCCCCCACTTAAATTATACAACGTCCTCATTGTATAGATAAAACATTAAAAACAGGAAATTAAAAAGAATTAGAATGAAAAACTCCCCTGATGTTTGCTCGGTAGATTCTCCATGTTGATTTAATGAGCAAGAATTTCAGATTTATTGATACTTCACAAACATTTGTCGATTTCTTTCCTTTGAGGACCTGTGAAAAATATAGGAAAACCATGCAATCCTATCTATCATACGGTTAATAAAATAAAAATAAACTGTACAAGCAGTCAATACGCCGTATCCAAAAACTTGGATACGTCGTATAGAAAGACCTGTAAAAAGTATCTATACGGGTCAGTCTACCAAATACGCCGTATCATATAATAAATACGCCGTATTAAAAGAACTGACAATAAAGTTTTAAATGCAAAAAAATAAAGGACTGATAACGTCCAGACATTCAATACGCCCTATGGTATGGAGCGGATACGCCGTATTGATGTCTGGGAAGACAGACTCGATAAAAATAAATAAAACATGTCTGGGTTGTCTCCCGGGAAGCACTTTTCTTTTCAGCTAAGTCTTTAAGTTAGACTTTCTCTAACTTTTACGCCGTATCTTCTTCGAATTCGACGTCCTCAATGTCTTCTGTATCAATATGCCCATCGTAGTACTTCTTCAACCTTTGTCCATTGACCCCAAATCTAATTCTGTTTTTATCGGTGATTTTCACGGTCCCGTATGGATACACACTTTTCACCACCTTTGGACTGTACCACTTTGATTTGAGCTTACCCGGATGCATCTTAAATCAAGAATTAAATAACAACACCTTGTCTCCAACTTTAAAGTCTTTATCCCCTCGAAGCCTAGAGTCATGTCATTTCTTGGTTCTTTCCTTGTATATTCGGGTGTTCTCGTATGCTCCATCTTTTAATTTCATTAATTCATTAAGTTCCATGAAACGGTTTTTAACCGCAGCTGTGAGATCCATATTACATTGTTTTAGTACCTAATACGCCTTATGTTCAATCTCTATAGGTAGGTGACAAGCTTTCCCATAAACCAACCTAAAGGGTGTACATCCTGTAGGTGTTTTGTAGGCGGTTCTAAATGCCCATAACTCATCATCTAGCTTTTCGGACCAATTCTTGGGGTTATATCCAACTAACCTTTTCCAAAATACGTTTAATAGCTCTATTGGTCACTTTAGTTTGTCCATTGGTTTGAGAGTGATATGTTGTTGATAATTTATGAGTCACTCCATATTTTTGCAAGGCTTTTTCTAATTGAAAGTTGCAAAAATGTGTCCCCCGATCACTAATTAAAGCCTTGGGAACTCCAAATCTGGCAAACAACCCTCTTAAAAATTTTATCACAACACGAGCATCATTCGTAAGGAGTGCTTGAGCTTTGACCCATTTTGATACATAATCAACCGCCAATAATATATATTTATTACCCCTCGAGTTAGGAAAGGGACCCATAAAGTCTAATCCCCATATGTCAAATACATCACATACCTGTATATTGTTTTGAGGCATCTCACTCCTTGATGATATGTTTCCTGATCTTTGACATGCATTACATCTCATTACGTACTCTTTAGCATCTTTAAAGATACTAGGCCAAAAGAATTCTGATTCGTAGACCTTCCTTCTAGTAATCGAGGCGCTGTGATGACCCCTAGTTGGTCTAGAATGGCAGTGTGCCAAGATTTCAAGTATTTCCTTTCCAGCAACGCATCTCCTCATTACATTGTCCAGGCATAGCCTGAATGCGTATGGTTCATCCCAAAAATAGTTCTTTACTTGAGAGAAAACCCTTTTTTCTGGTGTCTATTTTGGAGGCACAATCTTTCCAACAATATAATTGACATAATCAGCATACCATGGCTCATCGTCATTCAGCTCGGCTTTTAATATCATAAGATGTTCATTAGGAAATTCATCAGTGATTTCCTCTTCTATAAATTCTCCCAAGTCGGGGTTCTCAAGTCTTGACAAGTGATTTGCAGCTAAGTTTTATGCACCTTTTTTATCCTTAATTTTGATATCAAATCCTTAAAGAAGCAATACCTACCTTATAAGCCTAGATTTGACATCCTATTTACTAAACAAATACTTCAAAGTAGAATGATCAGTGTAGACCACAGTTTTTGATAAGATAAGGACGAAACTTATCAAAAGAGAAAACAACTGCAAGAAGTTCTTTTTTAGTGGTTGTATAATGTTCTTGGGCATTATTTAGTGTTTTTCTAGCATAATAGATTGGTTTGAATTTTCCTTCTATTCGTTGTCCTAAAACAGCTCCAACAGCGAAATCACTAGTGTCACACATTAATTCAAAGGGCACATTCTAATCAGGAGATATTATGATAGGTGTCGTGGTTAACTTTTTTTCAGAATATTAAATGCCTTTTTGCAATCATAAGAAAAGTCAAATTATACATCTTTCATCAAAATCTGGGTCATTGGTTTAGAGATCATGGAAAAATCTTTTATGAATCTACGATAAAACCCAGCGTGTCCCAGAAAACTCCTAACACCTTTAACGTTCATTGGGTAGGGTAGTTTGGCTATTACATCAATTTTAGCTCTATCTACTTTGATACCTGCCTTAAAAATTTTGTGTCCTAACACGATGCCTTCTTTTACCAGAAAATGACATTTTTCCCAATTTAGCACAAGGCTGGTTTCTTTACATCTAGCAAGCATTTTATCCAAATTAGAAAGACAACAATTAAAAGAGTTACCGAATACTAAGAAATCGTCCATGAATACTTCCATAAAGTCCTCCACCATGTCGTAGAAAATTGTCGTCGTACATCTTTGAAAAGTTGTAGGTGCGTTGCATAACCCAAACGACATTCTCCTGTAAGCAAAAGTTCCATAAGGAAAAGTGAATGTTGTTTTTTCTTGATCCTCAGGTGCAATTGGAATTTGGAAGAATCCTGAAAAACCATCCAGAAAACAGTAATATTCATTCCCAGATAAACATTCTAACATTTGATCAATAAATGGAAGAGGGAAATGATCTTTTTGAGTCGTATCATTAAGTTTATGATAATCAATGCACACACACCATCCTGTAACTATGCGAAAAGGAATTAATTCATTGTTGTCATTCAAAACTACAGTCATTCCTCCTTTCTTTGGGACAACATGAATAGGGCTAACCCACAAACTATCTGAGATGGGATAAATCAATCCAGAATCAAGTAACTTAACAATTTCGTTTTTCACCACATCTTGGACTTTAGGATTTAAATGCATTTAGGGCTGAATGATTGGTTTAAAGTCGTCTTCTATTAAGATCTTGTGTGTGCAGAATGACAGACTTATTCCCTTGATATCCAACATTTCCCAAGCAATTGCACCCTTACGTTTCTCCAATACCTGCAAAAGTAACATTTTCTCCTTTTTGGACAACTTAGAAAAGATAATTATAGGAAAGGATTTATCACCATGTAGATATGCGTATTCTAAGTGATGTGGTAAATCTTTTAGCTCAAGTTTCTTTTCATCAATCTCATTGGCACTAGCTGAATAAAGATGTTCACTTTTTACTCCATCAGGTCTCGCAGTTTCCTGTGCCACTGAATACGACGTATTAAAAGGATCAATACGCCGTATTGGTGTCCTAAGATCTGAATCGTCACCAGACTTATCTCCTATAGAATCGCAACTTTCAAGGTCTTACTGATTAATTGATTTTTCTAGCCCCTTAAGTAAAAATGAATCAGACTCATCATTCTCTAACAATTCTTGAGTTTCTATGTTGATCGTGTCATCTAAGTCATCTATGCCATAACAATCATCATCTTCAGTGGGTGGTCTCTTAACTAATTGATCTATATCAAAAATTACTTTGTCATCCCCTACCCTAAGTGTTATCTTTTTATTAAATACGTCTATCATTGCTCAAGAAGTTGCCAAAAATGATCTCCCTAAAATTATTGGAATTCTAGAGTCTTCGGGCATATTTAAGATAACGAAATCGATGGAAAGGACGAATTTATCAACTTTTGTAAGCACATTTTCAATTATTCCCCTTGGGTATTGGATGGACCTGTCCGCAAGTTCTAAGCTCATTCTAGTAGGTTTGGGTTCCACTAGACCTAATTTTTCATACATCGTATATGTTATTAAACTTATACTAGCTCCTAGGTCTGCTAACGCAATATTAATATGCAAGTTCCCAATGTCACAAGGAATAGTAAAACTCCCTGGGTCTTTTTCCTTTGATGGCAGCTTGTTTAACAATACGGTTGAGCATCTTTCGCTCATTGTAACTGTAAAAGCTTCTTCAAGCCTGGTTTTATTTGTCAGCAAACTTTTCAAAAATTTAGCGTACTTTGGAATTTGAGCCAAGGCTTCGATGAAAGGCAAATAGATATGGAGTTGCTTCAGATTATCTAAGAACTTAAATTGCTTAGCCTCTTCTTTTTCTTTTCTCAATCGCCTAGGAAAAGGAATCGATGGTGTTTGTAGCTCAATTGATTGTTGAACAACAAGTTCTTTGGTCATATGAGGTTGATTTTCGACAAGGACTTCCTTTGGTTCTACTGGCTTGTCATGATGTACCACTGGAGGTTCTTTGGTATGTATGTTAGTATTATCATCTCGAATATCTTGAGTTGTCATTTTTTCCCCTCTAGTAGTTACTCTTTTAACTCCACAATTTAGAGTATTATCGATCACCCTTGATAACCCATGTACCTCAAATCTGAGCTCGCTTAATGAATTGTTCCTTTCTTTAAACAAAAGTTCATTGGATGTTTTGAATTCCCTGATGAATGCCCTCATCTCCTTATGTTCTAGTTTTCCTTCATCAACAAAATTTGTATAACATTTCTTCTATCGTCAATTTTCTTTCATGATAGGTGAAGTGATATAGATAAAGTCCGAATGCTACTCCTGAAAGGAAAGACATCATTCTGAAAGTAAATCTAATTCTAGCAAAATAAATTTGTACAAAAGTTACTGGAAATCAGTGGCCAATACGACTTATATACATTCAATAGAATACGACGTATTTGCTAAGCTGACATGTATATGCTTGTCTTGGCTAAGAAGGATTATGATATTCCATGAATACGTCGTATTGCTAAGCAGAATGGATATGCTGTCTTGGCTAAGAAGATTAGATACGCCGTGTCCAATTAAGGTGAATACGCCGTATCAGTTATCGACCAGAATAGTGTATTGAAAACAATTAAAACACAAAAAACAAACACACAAATAAAACAAGCAAACAGTTAAAAACAAATATACAAAATTTTACACTAATCTAAATTACACTAATCCTAGGAGTTAAGTTAATCTAATGTTAAAAAGCAAAATATTAAATATAAATCAAGATTAAAATTTTACTCCCCGACAGCGGCGCCAAAAACTTAATGTGTGTCATCGGGTAGGTATTATTAATGTTTTCAAGTTTTAAATTTATATTTTTCCGACTTTACCTAAAACAACACTTTAACGGACAGTGTACCCGATCAGATGAAGTTTCGTGGTAAGTATGGTGTCGATCACTAAGAGCGAGAACTAATCTTTTATTTTATCAATATTTTGGTTAACTAAACTATGTTAATTCTATTCTATGTTAAACCTATGCTAAACCTTTGTTAATCTTAATTCTAACGGATAAGGGGGTTTCAGTTTGAGAGACTGGCATGGGTTTTGTGGTAACTTAGATCAATTTAGGACACAATAACACACGCAAGCAGACAGACAAAAGATAACAGATCGGTCTAGCCAGATATAAGAAAACTGTATTAACCATGACTAATCCAATTAAAATGTTGGTTTGTTTATTTAGTGCAATGAGTGCTTATCTCGAGGCGGCATATCATTCCAAGATTTAGGCGGTACTTCTTCCTAAAACCTAGACACGTAGAACTCTGTCACAATTAAACGCATTTGCAAAAAGCATCATATTTGCTGATTATAATCTATCTTAGGAGAATAATAATGGTGTTCTTATTAAAACCTTAGCTTATAGAGACTTTACCCACTTACTGCTTAATGGAAATTTATACACTAGTAGTCCACTGTCCAGGTCTTTACCAATTGACTAAGAACGTACTTGTTGATCCCAGGTTCACCTACTTGTTCAGCTAAGCTCACTAA
Organism: Tanacetum coccineum; assembly: GCA_026074375.1. Lineage (NCBI taxonomy): Eukaryota > Viridiplantae > Streptophyta > Magnoliopsida > Asterales > Asteraceae > Tanacetum > Tanacetum coccineum. The sequence continues at coordinate 48,691 of BQNB010012330.1, forward strand.
TCTAAAGGCAAAGATATGGCATTATTTGTGATCCTATTGATCTGGATATATAAATCACTATATGGAGAGTCATCCCGACATCTAGCTAAATTGGTCAGTATCACTAGATCCAGTTGAATGATAGGTCACATACAAAAGCACATAAACAAGTATAAATTGATTAACATAAACAAGCAATCAACCAAGGTAAACTAACCGAGTTAAACGAATGATACCAAAAAATCGAACGATTACTAAAGTATAGGAGATTACAAGGTGTTTCCTATGGAATTAATAGCTTTGCTTGACATTTTCTGCTCTTCTTGTATTCTGAAAATCGACTTTTGTGGTTAAGGTATCGAAAATATGATCAAGCACACTGAAAACCCGTTTTTAGGTCTTCTATTTATAGTGTCTAGAATTTGGTCGATACGGCATATCGAGAGAGTTGGATACGACGTATTGGGGGTTTCTTGGAGTAGGGACCACGTTTGATATCTTCCAGAATATTTTATTTCTTTATCTTGAATACGGCATACGGATGTCTCCTGGATACGACGTATTGGACTTTGTATCTTCGTGGTTTCTTGTGAAGTGCAGGCACAGATGCGCCGTATCTTCCTTGATAAATACGGCGTATAGGATGTCAGATTCAGTTTCTTCATATCTCTTCGTTTAAGCTCCAGAATGCGTGCCTTTTAGCTAATCTTCACCAAGTACTCCATAATTACTGCAATTCTCAAATATAAATGATTAAGTAACAATTCTTGCAATAATCATACAAAATAGGTCATTTACATAAGATAAATGATGCTATAAAAGTGATGTTATTTGATGTCATCAATAGTGTATCCCAAATAGTAGAACCAAAATACTATATCCAAAATAGTGTATTCGACGTTGGCCATCCGACAACTCAATGTTGGGACATGTCCGAAATAGTGTTTAGTATAGTATTCCAAATAGAAAATCATAGTATGGGCCTGCTTGTATAAGTAAGCAGTAGCAAAGTATGAGTATGCATGGCGACATATAGAGCATTGCAAGACAAGCATGTCAGCCAAGAATGAGCGATAGTGATCATGCAGTAGTAAGGCCACATGTAATGCAATTAAGGTAACATGTAAGTCAATAGGCAATCAACGATGATTTAGGTCTTAGCAATCGTAAAGAATTTCATGCAGGAGTATAAAGTGAAAGTACATACGTATAATATGTACATTTATGGCCAGGTCATTTTTAGGTGACCTTAGAATTTTATGCCCCCCCTCCCCCCCGCTTCTAATATAACTTAAGGAAACTACCCCCATCATTTCATGATCCTTCGTTAATTAGACATAGTTGATTAGGCTATGCATAATTTAGGAAAAATTATGAAATGCTCAGGCTAGTCAACTTTTGTCATGTTCTAGGTTTTACGAAAACTTAGTTTGGTTACAGTTGCGTTTTTATTTTAGAAAACAGGCATTCTCTATAACCTTGGCTCTGGATACCAATATGTCACACCCTGCTAAGAGCAGAAACACGAGATGAGACGTTATGATTTACATCGCACAAGATACAAGATTATACCATACAAGATTTACATGAAATTTATGTTTACACTGTTGATATAAAAATCTTAACAACAAAAGCTCATGTCCTTTGGAAATCATCCTGGTAGTGTAGGTCTTTGATTTTCAATACCTCCCAATAATAATAAGTGTTGATCACACCTGAAAATGATACTCGAAAGGTCAACATAAAGTTGGTGAGCTCGTAGGTTTAGATGTAAACCCAATTGTTGTGCTATAGTTTAAGTTGTGGACAAATGTGCAATATAAAGGCAGAATGCATGCAATAGATTTAGATACCACATAGCAATCCTATGCTACTACAGTGTTTCAATGATCATAGCATTCCAAATAGATTCATAGCATTTCAATGATACCAACCATTCGCAAATGGCCTGAGCGCTTATTGTCCTCCACACCTAGGGCCTACCAGCTAGAGCTAACATATGTCAGCAAATTGTCCTTGCATAGAATTTCACATAGAACTCATGCACAAATGATTAGTTTCGTAGAACTTGTTCAAATATACCTCATGTCATTCACATAGCAATCATAGGCACATAGTATTGTCTAAAAGTATGAATTTGTTTTGCACAGTGATAAAAACGTATGAAATAGACTTGAGTATCATTTCCCCCAACGAAAAATAGTTTGAAAATGGGCCTACGAGAACTCACCTTAAACAAAGGTGATAAGTAGCTGAGAGTATGATTCAAACAATAGTATGCAACAGCGTCCAGACACGACCTAATCTAGTTAATATCCGATTCAGAAATATGTTTTTAGTGTATGATTAGAGTTGATGCATAGGAGTCTTAAACGTGAGTTGTACAATCACTTTTAGTATTATCGGTTGTGTGATGGTTGATGAATAAGACTTAGAAGAAATATGCCCGAAATAGTTATATACGTATACTAGGTATTATGTACTCACATCGACTAGATGTAGTCAAATAAAATGATTTAGGAGTAGAAATTGAGAAGTAAGTTAATTCACACTAAAACATTAGTTGAATAAGTTTCGATGGTTTTCCCGGCAAACCTCGAGTTATCTACTTTATATGAATAAGTTATAAGAAATGGCGAGTTTTAGATACACTAAACAGTAAATAGAAGTTTTATAATTTATAAAATCATAATTTATATTTTTCGTCTTTTAGTCGATATATTAAAATAATAATATTTTATTATTTAATCTTTTTGTCGGATTTCGAAAAAGCAAGTTTTTGTGAAATATTTCTAAGTGTAGTATTTTTATAAAATTTTGGCATGACCCGTTCGTTTATAAAACGTTTTTCAAGGTTTTAAACCTTATTTCCAAACACTTTCCTTAAATCAACAATTTCTGACAAAATGCCAAAATCCACGTTTTTATGACGTTTTATCAAAACGCATTTTCCAAACGACTATTCTAATCACTTTTAACTTAATAAAGTACAATTCGATCAAAAATCCATTTCAACGCCCAAAATTACTAGTTTTTCACTTATTGGACCTTAAGGCCCAATAGTAGTCCAAAACCGTATCGTTTAGTTCTTAAACCCTAATTAGTCCGAAATATCAATTTGAACACGCATTAGGAGTAAATAGAAAATAAGCCGAATCAAGGACACCACAACTAAGTCAAAGCTTAATGGGCCTCTGTCACACCCCGTCATAGGCGGAAACACGAGAATGCAACATAATGATCAACCACAACACAAGATACAAGATAGAGAAAACTAAAATGCATAAATGAAAAGTGTCATGATGATCATCCACCTCAAAACAAACTTGAGTGATGTCCCAAATCAAGAACACAGCACATAGTCGCCAATTATTTAAAATCTTAAGCCCACACAGGGGTCCATACAATCATAAACCTCAATCCTCAAGAAAACCAAATCCAAATCGTACATCAAAAGCAAGACTTTTCAGACAAGATTCCTACGGGATTCTCTAAAGTCTGCTACAAGCACCATACTTTAACGATCATTAACTTCACCTGAAAATGATACTCGAAAACGTCAACAATAATGTTGGTGAGCTCGTAGGTTTGACTCAAAACCCAGTCGATGTACCAATATCTTAAACGGTTGGACAATTGTGCTATATGACAGTGAATATATGCAAAAGATCACAAACCTATGACTTAGCATCCCGCTAATCATGTAACAAGACCTAGCATCCCTACTAGTCTGATCGCCAGCGTGTACCTACGCTATTAGGGTCGCAACCCCGATGACATACCACACCTAAATCCTACCAGCTCGAGCTATATTTAGGGTGAAGAACCACACAGAAAGATCACACAGCACAGCATACCAACTCATATCATTCACATAGCAGTCATAAGCACATAAATTATCCCAAAAACGAAATCACGTTTTGCACAGTTCAGAAAATAGTTCATATTTGAGTATCATTTTCCTTCAACGGAAAGGATTAAAAGTGGGGCTACGAGAACTCACCTCAAGCAACTGTCTCCAATAGTAAACTCAGATCACAAGCAAAGGTAATGACGTCCGCAGACGACCTAGTCCAGTTAATATCCCATTTTAATCATTTATTACCAAAACAGTTTTCAGGTATGATGCATAGAGGCTAGACGCGTGTTGTATGGTTATCTTTAAATGTTTTAGTGGTGTGATGGTTGACGACTTAACTTCAAATGATACCATATCTAAATTTATATCTTTGTACAATATACTTATATTATTTAGCAAAATAGATAAGTAATATAAGTAAATAAATATAATATGTAATCATAAATATATTTCGATAAGTTCATTCGGTACACTTAGTTACTATAAATATATCATTCATACTATGCGAAATGAAACGATTTCGTTCGCTAATCATTTTAGAAAAGTTTCGAGGAAAATTATATTTTTCGTCTTTTAGTCGACTTATTAAAATAATAAAATAATGATATTTTATTATTAAAAATAAAATTACGTTTTAAGTAAAATTTTAAGTATAAACTTTTTACGAAATTTCGGCATGACCCGTACGTTTATATGACGTTTCTCAAGGTTTTTAAACCTTATTTTTAATCAATTTCCAACATTTCGACACTTTCCGACCAAATTCCAAAAATCACATTTCACGACGTTTACCAAAATACTTTATCAAAACGGTTTTCAATATGACTTCACAAGTATTTGTCACTTTCCAAAAGTTCATCAAAACTCCCAAAATGATTAGTTAACGCTTATTGGGCTTTAAGGCCCAATAAGGGTCCATTAAGGATTTTACATATCCAAAATACGTTCTAAGCCCAAAACCAAGGCCCAATAGCATACATAAGCCCAAATCAATAAGTAAATAATACCCGGACCACAATAAGCCTTAAATAAGCCACGACTCACTTAGGCTTATTGGGCCGTGAGCCCATAAGCTTAAAAATATGTATATTAAACTTAAAAATAAGCTATTAAGCTACGTATCGCATTTGGTTACCACCATAAGCTATAATAATAGTCCATAAAAATACGACATACTAGGTAATAACCAAAAACTCATTCCTTGTGTTTCCTTTTATTGTCGTGGGCATATAAGCCCAAAATAAGCTCATTCGAGCTAAATAATAAGCCAAAATAAGTTATACGAGATATTATCCAAAATAAGCTAACTAGCAAATAATGTTTTTCAACCATCACGACCACAATATCAAAACTAGCAAAACCCTTATTCCTTTTTCCCTAGTTCGAACCCCAAACGTACCCTAGAAAATCATTTTTTTGAATTTTTTGCTTTCGATTTTAAACGATCGGGCCGTACAACTAACATCTATGCATCACTAACAACCTAAAAGTACAAGTTAAAAACAAATTTGAAAGGCTTACATAAATGGTCTTCAAAATTATTTTTGACGCGAACCGGACAACCCAAACATTGTTTTATTGAATACCCGAACACTAGAATCAACCCAATATATCACAAATCTTCATGTTTTTTATCAAAGTTTGAAAAATCAAAGTTTGTGTGTGTTCTAGGTGTTTGGACGAAACAAGAGAAAGAAAAAGAGAAGTGTGTGTGTGTTATTTTGAAAACAAGTGATGAAATGCAGGCATCCTATGCCCCCGGGTGTCTTCGTTTTCGTGTCGGGATCACTTAAAAACTCGTAAAACTCAACCGTAAATTATTTCCAAAGGTTACTTAGCATTTTTATTCACTTTAAAAACACTTTTCCAATAACTTAGAGTATTTACTTGACATATTTTCGTATTAGACCTCCCAAAACTCGTTTTGGACATTAACGGACGTGTCGGGACTCGTTTTTCGGCATTTCTCAAATTTCACAGGTCAACCACCCAAAATATAAATAACCCAATAATAACCTCTAAAAAGGATTATTATACACGATAAACCATCAATTACCATGATTCTTATAAAATCACCACCGTCAACACGATGCGATATTCTAAATAACTAACAAACGTCAAATAGTCAAAGGACTAAATTAGAATATTCAAATCACAAAAGAGGCAAGGGTTACATTCTACCCCCTTAAAATAATTTCGCCCCTGAAACTCAACTACTTATCAGCACTAAACATATGCGGGTACTTAAGTTTCATCTGATCCTCACGTTCCCACGTGAATTCAAATCTACGTTTTGAATTCCACCAAACCTTGACAATGGCAATTCTACTCCGCTTCAATTTCTTGAAGTCTCTCTCCAAGATTTCCATAGGCTCCTCCACGAAATTCAACTTAGCATCTACTTGGATCTCGTTCACAGGAGGCTTCTGCAGCTGTTGGAGCAGCCATCACACTTCTTGAGCGTCGACATGGGGAACGTCTGTGTCTGAAAACCATGTCAACTCCTCATGCAAATATAACTGATAGGCCACCAGGCCTACCTTCGCAATGATCTCAAAAGGTCCAACAAATCTAGGTGCTAATTTCCCGTTCTTCCCAAAGTGTACCACACCTTTCTAAGACGACACTTTGAGCAAGACATAGTCACCTACATAAAACTCTAGAGGCTTCTTCCTCTTATCCGCATAACTTTTCTAATGATCACGTGCAACTTAAGTCTATCCTTAATCTGCGAGATCTTCTCAGTGGTCTCTTGCACTAACTCAGGTCCTATCAACTAACCCTCTCTAACCTCAGCCCACATAATCGGGGAACGACATTTTCTACCATACAAAGCCTCAAAAGATGCACACCTCACACTAAAATGATAACTATTGTTATATAAAAACTCAACTAATGGAAGATGAACATCCCAACTTCCCTTAAATTCTAGGACGTACGCTCTAAGCATGTCTTCCAAAGTCTAAATAGTACGCTCACTCTGACCATCGGTCTGAGGATGGTAAGCTATACTCATGTCTAACCTGGTTCATAATGCCTCTTGCATTGACTGCCAAAACCTCGACGTGAACCGACTATCACAATCAGATATGATCGAGATTGACACACCATGCCTAGAAACAATCTCATTCGGGTATAACCTAGCAAATCTATTCATCTTATAATCCTCACGCATGGGTAGAAAATGAGCAGACTTAGTCAATCAGTCCATAATAACCCAGATTGTATCATGCCCACTATTAGTCCTAGGTAACTTAGTCACAAAGTCCATTGCTATCCTTTCCCATTTCCATTCGGGAATTTTAGGTTGCTGCAGCAAGCCAGACGGCCTCTGATGCTCAGCCTTAACATTCAAACAAGTCAAACACTTACTCAAATACACAGCTATGTCCTTTTTCATACCCGGCCACCAATACCTATCTCTAAGGTCATAATACATCTTATCCGCTCCTGGGTGTATAGAGTACTTTGACTTATAGGCTTCGTCCATTATCAAGGTTCTCACATCATCCTTCAAAGGGACCCATATTCGATCCAGGTAATACAACCCTCCATCATTCCTAAGTTCAGTCATCTCATCTAAACCTTTCTTTAATCCCGCAGACTCGTCAGACGCCTCCTTCTGAGCCGCTAGTGTCCTATCCTTGATACTCTACTGAAGGGTCATATTCATAGCTCTAACTCTCTTAGGTTTCACTCTCTCTTTCCTACTTAATGCATCAGCCACCTTACAGTTCGGTCTTGGCAGATCGCGCTTTAGCGAATTTCACAGTTCATAATCACTTAAACAACTCTATCCAGCGACTGCTGTTGCAGATTAAATCTTTCAGGACTAAAGATATGCTATGGACTCTGAGTATGTGATTGTTATATACGACACTCTTTGTTCCTCACTATAACAATGTCTCCAAATCTTAAGTGTAAACACAACTGCACCCAGCTCCAAATCATGGGTGGTATAATTCTTCTCATCAATTTTTAACTGCCTAGATGCATAAGCTAACACCTTACCTCTTTACATCAACACACAACCTAATCCTAGGCCAGATGCATCATAATACACCACAAAATCTTTAGGATCTGATCAGAGGAGAGCTAGAACAGGGGATTACATTTAATTTATCCTTCAAAAGTTTGAAAATGCATTCTCTGCTCATACACCAATCGTAGGACTTACATTTATGAGGTCAAGATAGTAAGTGGCTTAGATATCTTAGAAAATTCCTTAATGAACTTACGGTAATACCTTGCCAATCATAAGAATGAACGAACCTCAGACAGAGTTCTATGGGCTTTTCGATTCTAAATAGCTTCAATCTTACTAGGGTCTACATTGTGATAACCGGTAACTATTCATGGGTTAAGTATTATAAAATATTATGATTATATATATTGGAGTCATTTGATTTTGTCGGTTTTCTTGGAGAAAGTTGAAAAGTTGAGTTCGGTTGACCTATTTTACGTAAAAACGGTTACGGTTTAACCGGGTTTTGGGAGAGTCATAGAAATCATAAGAGAATTACATTTCATTCGTCATTCCGCTTTGGAATGGTTATGTGGTCATTCGGTGCTTTCCGGGAAGTTATCCCGCGTTTAGCAAAAATCATCACGCAGCACGTACCGGCATGACAGAAAATTTTAAAATGTGTTTATGAGTTTTAGGTGGATTGGAAATAAACTTATAGAATGAAATAATGAATAAGTTGGTGAAACGTTGGATAAAACGTGAATAGTTGAGGTGTGAATTAAAAGTTATTAGAAAACAAGCGTTTTCGTGAAATTCATTAAAAGACTGTAACGGTCGTTAAAATGAAAACTTTAGGTAAATCAAAAGTGTCAAGTCGTATTTTGAAAGTTGGAACACTTTTAAAAATGATGGGAAAGGTTCGGTTTAGTTTAGACAAAAATTTGTGTTTTTGGTCCTGACGCGACCGGTAACGTTCTAAATGAATTTTTGGGAGACTTAAATTATAAAAAGGGTGTCAAGTAAATACTCTAGATTAATGGAAAAGTGTTTTTAAAACGCACAATAAAATACTAAGAAAACCGCGGTAACAAATTTTACCTTAGCGAGATTGATAGTTTTTTAGAGAACCTGACACAAAAACGAGACACCCCGAGCCCCTAGGATTCATGGGCCGGGTATGGGACAAACAAGGGAACACCATGACAAGTTTTTAGCACCTTTGGTCCTAGTATAGTACATATAACTTTTGTCTCAACCTAAAACACACACTTTCCATAAAAAAAATTGTATCTCTCTTTCTTTCTCTTTAAACCGGACGAACACACACAAGGACCAAGAAACATAAATTGCTAAAAATTAAGCTCATTAAGGACTTATTTGTTTACCTTTGGGCTTATTCGGTTTTGGAAATGTTCGGATTGGGCTCGGCCCAACCAACCCACGAGGTGGGCTCGTGCTAGTCTTGGCCCAACAAGAGAAAAAGGGGCTTGGCCCATTTATTTCGGCATTGTTCGAGCTTATAGCTTATTGTTTTCGGCTTATATATTCGAGTTTATGGCTTATGAATTCGACTTATATTTAGTTTCGAGCTTATTGTTTTCTGCTTATATATTAAGCTTATGGCTTATTGAATTCGACTTATATTTGGTTTCGAGCTTATTATTTTCGGTTTATACGCGAGCTCATAGCTTATTATTTTTGGTTATTATTTTGACTTGTAGCTTATGGAGTTTTGGCTTATATATTGGGCTTATGGCTTTCAGGGTTTCAGCTTATATAGTGGGCTTAGGCTTTGTGGTGTTTTGGTTATATAATGGGCCCTTATGGTTTAATGATTCGGTCCATTATGTGAATTATTTTATGGTACCCCTATATATTTTCATGGTATTGGGCTAAAGTTTAGGCTTCGGCCAATAAAGAATAAATGTATTGATTTGAAAACTAACGGACTAAATAAAATTCCTTAACGGGCCATGAGGCCTAATGACTAATAAAAAGGACTAAATGGTCGCTCCCACATCCCTATCCCCCCTCCATGCCCACACCCCCACAAATACCACACTTCTCCTCAAACTAGAAGCTAAAATAACTATGTGGGATTTGTCAAATTGTAGTGGGTTGACATTTGGTCTTTCAGGTCTAATAAAAGAGAATATGATTGTTGGATAACTAAAATGGATGAATGGATTTACAAAAACTTACGGAAATGTAGCACAAAAAAAAAGAAAAAAAAAAAAAAAAAAAAAAAAAATCAAAAAAAAAGAAAAAACGGTGCGTCAACTGACGATCTCGGTTATGGACATTGCTTGGTTGTCTCTAACAGAGAGAAAAATGCTTTGAAAAGCGTTCAGGACTTAGTGCGCCTCGACAGAAACATGTTATCAGTCATTGAATCATAGGTTTGAAAACCTTGGAGGTCTTTTATAAATACGAGGCGTATATGTCAAAGTTTCGTCTGTAGACTCTGGAAACACTTAGAAAAATGTTTTAAAATGTATCACATTAGTGCAACGACTACTAAAAAGACAAAAAAAAAAAAAGTGGCTTTTGTAAGCATAAAGTGAAGAGATTAAACGATTTAATCCCAAATATAATAAGACGATAGGATTTTGTCTTGTTTATACTTATATTTTGCCTTGACCAATAGATTAAAAGATGAAAATTAATATAAAAAAATTAATTTTATGTTTGTTTTTATTTAAATAGTATTTGTATTTTATATTCTATATTATATTATAATATATATTAATATATATATATATATATATATATATATATATATATATATATATATGCGTACCTATATGTATCGTATCGACTTCGAGATGCTTATTCGTTTATTTCAATCTTTGAATTCTCACGTTTTTTTGTCAGATTTCTTGGGCCGTTTGGTCAGTTGTTTTCATTTTCATTATTGGTTATGTTCTGAGTATTTCTGGTGTTCGGATGTCGAGCTTAGCTAAGTGCTTAGTCTTTTTTGCATAACCAGTCCACACTACCATGGTTTTTGGATTAAAGTGTTTTGAAAACAAGGGTTAAACTGTTGTTGTAATGCGGATACGAATTTGGAAATAAGGATAAAGGTTTTGTGAAATAGATAAGGATTTCGTGTGAGTAAAAGATGAACGCTTATACAATAAGATAACTTTGTACAAATATTTATGAGGTAAAATTTATGTTAGGTCATGGCCGGGTACTGCTGAGAGTGCATTGAGATTATTTGTGCATTGCTTATTGTGATTTGTGTAGTTGTTATCTGTTGCTATTGAGGTGAGTTCTCGTAGGCCTATTTTTTTACTGTTTTTGTGTAGGGGGAAATGATACTCAAATGTGTTTTGAACTATTTTCTAAACTATGCAAAACGTGGTTTTGTTCTTGGGACAATTCATGTGCTTATGACTGCTAGGTGAATATGTGTAATGTGATCTTACTTGCATGTATTGTGTTTGGCATGCAAGGGTTGTGGTTTGATTGATAATTTTTAAACCACACCTTTTAATATATATAATATATAATAAAATATAAAATATATATTAAGTATAGTCTAAAAACACAATCAATAAAACCGGGAAGTAGTATAGAATGTTCCCGGGTCGTCTTATCCCACCGAGGGCTGGATGTGGATTGGAGAAATCGATACAGTCGGAAAGATGGCAACGTTTGACTGAGAGAAAGGATTTGAGAGTGTGGAAAGCTAAGTTAAACAATAACAAACAAAAACGTTTAAGAAAAACCTAAAAAGTATGAAATTAAGCTAAAAAAACGAGAGCAGGAATCCGGAAAAAGGGGTCAAAAACCTAAAATATTCAAAATTAACCCTACAAAGAAATTTTTATTCTAAAAAAAAAAAGAATACTCTTAGGGAACTATAATGAAGAACGAAAAAAGACTAGACTGAAAACCGGAGGTCGATTTGGACCCAAAAACCGAGTGAAGACAAGAACCGTGTACCCGAGCCCGTTCGCTTTAAGAAATCGAGAGAGTTTGAAAAAATCTACCTCTCTTGCTACGAAAGTGTTTGTTAGTTTATTTATTTTTTTTTAGGAATATTGCACTCTAAAAAGAAAATCCTTTTTCCTAAAAAAGAAAAATATTTGTTTTTTTTTTTTTATTTGTTCCTTTTTGTTTTATTTTTTTTCTTTTGACGAATTTTTGTATGCTTAATTAAATAAAATTTTTTTTTTATGAAGATATAGCTTTTCTAAAACTTTTTAAACCTAAATTCTTTAGAATTTAAATAAAAAAATACTAAATATTTTTTTAAATTATTTAAAAGTTCTGAAAATAAAATTTAACCCCTCAAAATACTTTACTACTTAAAGCATATACACTCGTTACACCTATAGGGAAAAAAATAAGAACCCCCAACTACCAAAATAAAATCTTCGGCTTATAAATCAAAGCCGAAGAAAACAAAAAAAAAAAGAAAATAAGCTCAAACGAGCTTATAGCTCTTTTAAGGGAGTGTTTTATTTTATTTTATTTAAATATTTTTTATTTTTTTTTTAATATATTTTTTATTTGATGTATTTTTGTTATTTAGGATTTTTTTATTTATTTTGTGAAATTTTTTTTTAAAAAAAATTTTATTTTATTTATTTTTTTTTTTTTATTTAAGATTTCTCGTTTTATTTATGTTTATTCTTTAAAACACCCTTTTTTTAAATAACTACCGTGCCCAAAAGAGATAGAGTCATTCAGGAAAGACCCAAAGAGATCCCAAGAAGGGTCACGCGTTTTGTTAAGGAAGGTGTTTCAGTGGGAGTGTGAAGCCACGTTAGTTGGCTCTGTGTCAGTAAGATTTGTGAGTAATTGCGAGAGTTAGTAAGTTTGAAATAGTTGAGATGTGGATTAGTTGTTATTAAAAAAGATGGTGTGGGTTGTGATTTTGAGGGGTACGGTAGAGGCCCGGTCGGACGGGTGTGGGTTTTGTGTTTTTAGATTGGAATGAGAGGGCCCGGGGGCGCCGGGTCGAGGAAAAAAAGCTCTGGAGTACCGTTCCGACATCGGGTGCTTATATCACAAGTCTCTTTAAAGGAATAAGTTAATCGTGACTACCTCCTTCAGATGGTCTGGACCTGAGGTCTACTCTAGAGGTCTGCTACGGAGGTCTGCTCCAGAGTTCTGCTCCGAAGGTCTGCTCCAGCCTGGCATGATTTGCTCGGTCTATCTTTGGGATTGATTGGTTCCAAATTAAACTTTTTTATATATATAATATATAATAAAATATATATAGTAAGTATAATCTAAAAACAATCAATGAAACCGAGAAGTAGTATAGAATGTTCCCGGGTCGTTTATCCCTAGCGAGGCTGTGCTTGAGAATCGATACAGTCAGAAAATTGGAGTTTGAATGAGATTAATGATTTAAGAGTGTAGAAAGCTAAATTAATCAATAACAAGCAAAAACGATTGAGAAAAACCTAAAAATGAAAGCTAAATAACTTAAATCCTAAAACGGGCACGAAAAACGAGGGTCAAAAACCTAAATTTTGCAAATTAAACCCTAAAACAAATTTAAAAGCTAAAATAGATTCTAAATGACAAATAACGAAGTTTAAAAAAAACTAGACTGAAAACGGAGGTCGTTTGACCCAAAAACGAGTCAAGACAAGAACCGTACCCGAGACCCGTTCTTTAAAAATCAAAAGTTTGCAAAATTAACCCTACGAAAGTTTTTCTATTTTTCCTACGTAAAATATGACTAAAGAAAATTTCCTAAAAAAGAAAAATATTTTTTTGATAATTTTTGTATTTTTTATGAATTTTTAAAACTTTTAAAGAAATTAAATTATAAAAAATACTAAACTAATTTTAAAAATTCTGAGAAAATTACCTAAAATACTAGACCCTAAAACTATCCTAAGAAAAATAAGAAACCCGAAATTCAGCTTATAAATAAGCTGAAAATAAGCTTAAACGAGCTTATAAGCTAAAGGGCCAAAACACCCTTATATACCAAAGTGCCCAAGGGTCTAACAGAAAAGACCCAAGGGCACAGCGGTAAAGGGAGTGTGTTATAAAAGGGGTGTATTGAGGGTAGAGGCCCGGGTTCGAGTCTTGCTCACCCGGGTTTCCTCTTATCTCCCCTTTTTTTTTCAAAACATTTACAAAACTTGATAAGCTCCTTGAGCTTATCATTTTTCATAATTGCAACTTTTTGAGAAAAGCTAAAAATAAGCTGAAAAGGGGCTTTTTGTTTGGACAGTAGCTTAAATAAGCTTTAAGGCAAAAGTGGCTTTTCCTTTTTGACTTTTTGGACTAATAAGCTAGAATTTGAACAAATAAGCTTAAAGGGATTTCTAACCTAACCTAAATAAGCACCTATGAGTTTAAATCTAGCAACAAATAAGCAGAAAAAAAGGGCTAACTAGACAAAAAGCTTAAATAAGCTTAAGGACACATGTTGCTTTCGTGGTTGTTAGCACACATTATAAAGCAATAGGCCAAGGACTAATAAGCTAAGACAAACAGAAAACCAAGCTAAATAAGTAAAAGAGAATAAAAAGCTATAACTAATAAGCTCCTAATAAGCTAGAAAAAGAAAATAAGCAATTTACTACACTAAACTAGATGAAACAGTCAAAGAGCCTACTTTGAGCTTAATTTTAAGCTACCTAGAGGATGACTTAAGGTCTGAAAAGCTAGGGCTTAATAAAGGAGCTTATTGGCTTCTTAGAAAAGCAAAAGACTTAAACTAATGAACACACATAAGCTAAGAAAAATAGGTTTGAAAACAAGCTTTTGCACCAGGGCAAATTTACTAAAAAAATAGGGGCTTAATTTGACAGCTTGAAATAAGCTGTCAAATAAGCTCTAAATGAAAAATAAATGGTAAACAGATAAAAAGTGGCTTGTGAAGAGCTTATATTCAAACTTTCATTTGCTAAAAACTAATTAAACCTGCTGATTTTAGTTCTTGAAAAAGGGCTTTTTCTTTTACTAAAGGATGACACAAAAAATCTTTTTGGCAGTTTTGACTGAGATAAACAAATGACTCAAACACTTTTCAAAAACTTGTTTAGACTCTCAAAAATGACAAACTTGAAACTAAAACTCAAATATACAAGAGCTTATCCAAATAAGCTCTTGTACCTCTTTCAAAATCCAACAGACTTAAAGGCACACTTAGAAAAGTTGAAAAACACTTTAAAGACTTGAAAACTTTGGAAAACAGTCACAAACAAGCTTAATAACTTAAGCCAAAGTTAGACAATTGACACCAACCCATAACCTTCCATTTTTGACCCATTTTGGGCTTAACCCAAACACCCCTTTATCTTTTTAAAATCGAATTTAACACTTTTAATTACTGAACTAAGCACTAAATTTCAAAAACAACTACTAAACATGCAAGGTTAAATAATAAAAAGTGAAAAGCAAAAACAAATAAGCACTTTAAAAAGCTAATAAGCTATCAACAGAATTAAGCTAACTAGACAGTTTTAAGCAATTGGCAAGTAAATGCAATAAGAGCAACTAAAAGGCATTTTTAAGCATCACTAAACACAAATAAGCACAATAAGTCATTAATAAGCTAAAAATAAGCAATGCTACAGTAAATTTTAAGCAAAAATTTAAAGAGAAAGCATACCTTTGATCCTTGCTCAAAACAGGATAAAGTCAACCTAAATAAGCTCTAAAACCTACCCTTAGCTTATAAATAAGCTAAACTAAGCACCCAATGAGCCTTCCAAGACTGCTCATTCATCCATTTGCTTGATCAAACAGTAACTTTTCTTTTTCCTTTTTTCTTAAACTCTTGTATTAAAGTTTGGAAACAGATTGTGAAGTGGTTTTTGTGAGTTTTTAAAAGACTTCACTTAAGAATTTTGAACAAAAATTAAAACATCAAACTGAATTTTCATTAATTTTAAAAATAAAAGTACATGGAAGTTGGAATACTTAAAAACTTAAAAACTGAACTCTTAAAAAAACTACACACTAAAAAAAACTAACTGTAACTAGTTTGCCATAATGGCTTACAAAGGCTTTTATTAGGCAAAATAAGCGAGGTTTTTTAGAACTTCTCCTCTGTCGTCACTTCTGTGCTTCTTGTAACACAAAACAGCCTCGGTGTTTGTTTGTGAGATGAAACTTAAAGCCATCCTAGGCCTTTCCTTTATCTTGGGCCCAAGTCTCAAATCTAAACCTTGATAAGGATTGTATGTTTTTGATGGCCTAGCCTGGCTATAAACCCATGTTTGGGGGGTGGGGTTTAGGATTGTGAAGGGTTTGGAGGGATGTGGGGAGTCAACGAGGTTCGATAGTGACAGGATGTGGGGTTTGGGGGTTTGGCGGGAATTGGTGTAGGAGATGTACAGTGTTTCAAACGGGGGTGTGAGTTTGTGGTTTTGACACAAATAGTCCCTCATGGATATAGTTGTCCTTGCAAATTTCGTCCTTGTGTTTATACAAGTTTGGAAACTTGGCAGAATAACCCCCCGAATGTTATAAAGGGTATCTCATCACAAGTCCTTGTGGGTTATAGGTTTAGAGCGATGGCAGAAATGACCCTTGTGGTTTATACTTTAGTGAGTTGGCAGTTTTAGTCCCTCACAAGTATCTTCTTTATATCCTTCATTTAATAGGTTAGGGACTTGGCAATTTTGGCCCCTAAACTTATTTTTTCTTCACTTTTTGACTTTGGATTTGTCGGGGTTGACTTTGGTTGACTTTTTCAGACTTGGGCTTTGTCTTGACTTTGTCTTTTCCACGCTTTTCCATTCCGTGTCCGGTTTTGTCGTTTTGGCTTCGTTTTTCGTCCTTTTCTTAGATATCCGTTCCTGCACAACACAATTAGCAAAACAAGCATATTTTTGGCATTTTAAGTCCGTTTTTGGTTATTTTAACTTGTTTTTAAAGGTAAAAGGTGTGTGTAATTAAACACATACCAAAATCCCCCATACTAAGGTATTGCCGTGTCCTCACGCAATGCTATGAATAAGCATTTCGGGAGAAAACTAAGAAATCCTCGATCACCCGTTTACTAATAACCCTCGAAAAGTAGCTAATTTTTCCTCAAGGGATTTAAAGACTCATAAGTTATGAAATCCCCGTCTTTAACTTGTACCATTTTTTTTTATATATACAACCTATTCTACACATCTTTTTTTGTATTTTTTCATTTTTCATAATCTACTTAACTAGAACGTTTGACTTTCGTTATTTTAAATAACTTTAAGGATCAAAGAACAAAGATCGCAAATTCGATCCGAGAGTGCCCCAAAAAGGATAAATTCATCGTTCCCGACTTTAGTTATTTCCAAACCAAGCTAAAATGAATCACACGTTACTTATGAGCTAAAGATGCTAACATTACTCATATTTGGCAATTTGTAAAACTTTTCACTCCCGACAGATTATATATTAAGGTGTATGTGCTATTTGAATTTCAAACCATGGATCAATTCTATGTTATGTTCACGTCCACCCGAGAATAATTGATTTTGAAGTCCCGAGATCAAACCCATGTAGCGTACTTTCGTCTTGGCACATCCCAACCTGCGGTTAAGTTGACTAGGCTTTTTGACACCTCCACAGAGACTAGTACGGACTAATCACGGAACTTAGGTTTCGAAAACTCTCAGGTTTTTCCGTGGCACATAGCGTATAAAAATATAATGCCAAAAGTACAAAAGCATATTTGAATTTAACAAAAAGAGATCTTTTATTCACACTTAATATTAACCATTATTGCAGTTTGTAACCCTCGACCTTTTAGAAGGCTGCAACAACGAATTGTGAGCGGCAAGAAAGCAGCACAATTTTATCAGTCACGGGATAAAATAATTATTCTTACTATGCTTTCTTAGAAGGCTGCAACATCGTTGTGAGCCGGCAGATAACAACAACTATTTTATCAACCCACAGTTTATTATATTTTTGCATTTTTCATCATCATTTTTTTTTATATTGGGAAAACGTCTTTTTGAAAAATTCAAGTATAAATTTGAACTAAGTCTAAAGTTTTTGCTATATACTACATAAAAATTATTGATTTAAGTTTAATTTCCAAAAGTAGCACGTATATTAATCAGGTTAGAATCTTATGGGAGAAAAAGCGACAAATTACACTTATGAGCTCTTAAGATTTCCAAATAATCCTTGTTTAGCATACAGTTCATACTTAACACTATCTTTTTCGATTCTTCCGCGAATATCGCGAAGACGCTTTAGGTCTAAAAGTTTAAGGAACAGTCTATGAGCTCAACACGCTCGATCGAGTCAAAATTTACTCTTATTCTACCCAGCAGGAAAGTCAAAATTGTGACAAAAACACTTATTTTATTTTTGAAAATTTTTAAAATTTTTTTTTATTTTTTATTTTGAAATTTTGGTGGTAAAAACGGGATTACGTGATAACAACGGCTGCAGGCACAATCAAATCGAAGATCCCCCCCATACTAGAATGAAACATTGTCCTCAATGTTTTACGAAGGGTCTCTACGTAAATCCTAAGCCGTTTATGAATTATGCTTAAAGATAAACGTTAGTCGATAAGATTAGGATATCGGGATTCCCAAATGAAGCTGAGGATTGTGAAGCTCTTGTGATCGAAGGACAAAACCGCTAGCACGAGAGCTTCCAAAAAATTCCAGGAACCTCCTGAAAAAACAGCACAAAACAACAAAACATGGAAAAGGTAGAGGCAAGCCTCCTCACAACAACTAAACACTTATTCATTACTAAGCTAGCATTCCTACTACTAACGGATAAACTAAATAACCATGGGGTGCCATCCAAAAGCCTTGTTTAGGGTCAAAAAGCTTGACCCCATCCTGAATTAAGTTGTCCTTAGGGAATTTTTGGAGGTCCGGAATATCCATAGCATGGATATCACCTCCAAAGTAGTGCTTGAACTATGACCATTTACTTTGAAGTTGACCCGAGTTTTGGGATAAACTCAACGGTGCCATAAACGTGAAAACTTTAACAATGGTAAATGGCCTGACAACGGGAACTTCAACTTACCGGAGAAAATTTTTCATCTTGAGTTAAAGAGGAGACTTGATCACCGACGTTGAAAAATCGTTTTTTTGATCTTGCGTCATGAACCCTGCTAGTTTCTCTTTGTAAATCAAAAGAATTTTCAAGGCTTGATCACGCAGTTCACTTAATTCATTGAGTTGAACTTTGCGTTGATCACCCGCGGTTTTGAGATCAAAGTTTGCATGTTTAAGGGCCCAGTAAGCTTTGTGCTCCAACTCAATCGGCAGATGACATGCCTTTCCATATACAAGCTTGTACGGAGTGCACCCGATGGGTGTTTTGTACGCTGTACGGAAGGCCCAGAGAGCGTCATCCAGTTTGTCCGACCAAGAGGCACGATTTTCGCCCACTGTCCTTTCAAGAATTCTTTTTAAACCGACAGATTCGATTCTTCACCTGCCCACTGTTTGTCTAAGGTGATGACGCGGGAGAGACGATGAGTGACTCCGTATTTAAGCATGACCTTTGCAAACTGGTCATTGCAAAAATGTGTTCCACGATCACTGATGATGGCACGAGGGGCACCAAATCTGGCAAAGAGAGATTTAAGAAATTTGCAAACTACTCGGGCGTCGTTGGTGGGGAGCGCTTTTGCTTCAACCCATTTTGACAAATAGTCGACCGCCACGAGTATGTATTTGTTGCCTCTAGAAGATGGGAAGGGTCCCATGAAGTCGATGCCCCAAACGTCAAAGATTTCACAAACTTGGATGGAATTTTGAGGCATCTCATCCCTTTGTGAAATTTTTCCTTGTCGTTGGCACGAGTCACAATTTTTAACCAACTCGTGTGCATCCTTGTATATTGAAGGCCAAAAGAATCCGGCATCAAAGACCTTTTTGGCGGTGAGATTTGCACCGTGATGTCCCCCGGTGGGTCCATTGTGGCAAGCTTCGAGAATGTTGAGAGCTTCTTTGCCGTGCACACACCGCCAGATCATTTGATCCGCACAGATTTTGAACAAGAAGGGGTCATCCCAGAAGTAGTGTTTGACATCTTTGAAAAACTTGTTTTTCTGTTGGGATGACATTCCCTTGACAATGAAATTCCCCGCATGGTAATTTGCAAAATCTGCAAACCATGGGGTACTATCAACACGAAGAGCAACCGATCCAAGAGTTTCGAGAGGAAATGTTTCCGTGATTTCCTTGTTCTCGAGTTTATCTTGATGAGGGTTCTCAAGTCTGGAAAAGAATGATTCGGGGCGCAGATTCTCTGCTCCTTTTTTGTCTCGGATGACAACATCAAATTCTTGGAGCAAAAGGATCCACCGCATCAGTCTTGGCTTAGCATCCTTTTTAGCGAAGAGATACTTTATAGCAGAATGGTCGGTATACACTATGCTCTTAGACAAAACAAGATATGACCAAAATTTCTCAAAAGCGTACACTACGGCAAGTAATTCTTTTTCGGTCGTAGTGTAGTGTGCTTGAGCTTCAGTCATGGTTTTGCTGGCATAGTGAATTGGTTGGAAATGCTTGTTTTTTCGTTGCCCTAAAGGACTGGGCCACCCAAAAGTTTTTGCAAAATCACTTGCATCACACATTAGTTCGAAGGGCAAGTCCCCAGTCAGGAGAATCAAAATCGAGCCTTCAGTCAATTTCTTTAAGAGTATTAAAGGATTCGATACACTCTTTTGAGAAGAAAAATGGAGTCTCTTTTTCAAGCAGGTGAGTCATTGGGCGGGATATTTTTGAGAAGTCTTGTATGAACCGTCGGTAAAAACCGGCATGCCCAAGAAAACTTCGGACACCTTTCACAGTAGTCGGGTGAGGGAGCTTGGCGATAACGTCAACTTTAGCTCGGTCGACCTCAATTCCCGACTTGGAGATTTTGTGTCCAAGAACAATGCCTTCTTTTACCATGAAATGGCTTTTCTCCCAGTTTAGGACCAAATTGGTGTCTTCACACCGTTTTAACATTTTGTCCAAATGGGATAGGCATGTAGAGAAAGAATCCCCGAAGACCGAAAAGTCATCCATAAACACTTCCATCGTTTTTTCGATCATGTCGTGGAAGATTGCCATCATACATCGTTGGAACGTGCCGGGTGCATTGCATAGCCCAAAAGGCATGCGGCGGTAGGCAAATGTTCCGTATGGGCAAGTAAAGGTTGTCTTTTCTTGGTCCTTCGGGTCTATGGGAATCTGGAAATAACCCGAAAAGCCATCGAGGAAACAAATAAATTGGCGTTTCGCGCAGGGCCTTCGAGCATTTGGATTCCCATGAAGGAAGTGGAAAGTGGTCCCCCCCCCCCCCCCCCCCCCCCCCTTTCAGGTACCTCCATTCAACTTTCTATATGTCGTGCACACTCTCCACCTGTAAACCAATCGAGTTCGGAATAAGATTCCATTCTCGACATCATGACGACGGTCATGCCACCCTTCTTCGGTACACAATGCACCGGGCTTACCCATGGACTGTCAGAGATCGGATAAATTAATCCGGCGTCAAGAAGTTTTTCAACCTCTTTTTTGATGACGTCATGGATTTTCGGATTTACCCGCCTTTGATGCTGAACCGTTGGTTCGTAGTCCTCCTTCCATGAAAATATTTGTGTGTACAAACTCTGGGTTGATACCCTTGATATCAGAAAGTTTCCAAGCGATGGCTCGCTTGTGGGACTTTAGAACCTCGATTAGAGCTGCCTTTTCCTCATTCTTTAAATCTTTTGCAATTATGACGGGCAACTTGTCGTTACCTTCCAAAAATGCATATTCTAAATGAGGTGGCAAGTCCTTGAGTTCAACCTCAGGGGGCTCATTAACTGAAGAGTTTGCTTCACAGATTTTAAGATCTTTTCGAGTTTCCGGAAAATAATTTCCTTGATTGGGAGGTGGTGGTGAGGGATCACTATTAAGAATTGCTTCGAGGAGAAGAATGTCCCCATCAGGGTCATAATATGTTGGATCAACTTCCGGTGAAGTTGGATCATCCTCTACCTATAGCAAGAAAAGAGTCGGCTTCTTCGAAAAGGAGAAAATCACTGTCCCCAATAGAGTAAAGTCGGAGAAACCAGTAGAGACGATTGGATCAAGTAAGGAAGTGGGGATTGCCATCTCGAGAAATCACCTTTTGAGAAGAGCCACCCCAAAACTTCTTGAGAGTATTCTTCACAAGCCATATCAATGACGTCAATTCGGTTTGCCGTCATATGATTGTAATTAGCCGTGTATCTCGAAGTTTGGTCCAGATTGAATGTAATGGCCTCTCTGCCAACACGAAGGGTTATCTCACCCTCGTATACATCGATTAATGCACGACTGGTCTTTAAGAAACTCCTCCCGAGAATTAGAGGTACTCGGGGGTCTGGCTCAAAATCGACGACTACGAAATCTGCAGGAAATTGGAACTTTCCCACCGTTACATAGACGTCTTCAGCGATACCGATTGGTTCAGAGATTGAAACGGAATCCGCTAGCTCTAGCGTCATGCAAGTGCGGGGTTTTAGTTCGGGAAGAGAGATTTTCCAACGGAATATGGCATAAGATTTAATGCTTGCGCCAAGAACGCCAAGGCGTTGCATGTATTAATCCCGGAAAATTCACATGGAATAAGAAATCGGCCAGGGTCTCCAAGTTTCTTTGGTAACTTGTTTAGGATGACTGCTGAGCAATTCTCATTCAATGGGGTTCTAGCCATTTCACTCAACTTTTCTTTGTTTCCGATTAAGGTTTTTAGAGTCGAGGCGAATTTTGGCATAAGCATCAAGCAATCCGTAAAGCTTAAGTGTGAACACTTCAAATCTCTAAAGATTCATAGAATTCTCAATTTGGTCGTTAGCTTTTCATCGACTTCTTTCATATTTCTTTCTGAAGAAATGGGAATCGATGCTTTTTGGTTAGCCTTGAAGTACTAACTGAGCATTACCGGGCTCAGAGATTGATTTCATGATGGACAACATAGGGACAACCCCGAGTTGGACGTCGTCGTAAGCTTCCGTTATTAGTAGGATGCCATCGTGTCCATTGTGACCTCGGTTCACGTTCTAACACTTTAGGAGAGGAAGTAGTATGAATCATGGGTCAAGATTCGTCCAGAATAGCACACACTTATATAGCAAACCCAAAAAAATCAGAATCCTACCGAAATGCCTTGACCAAGGCAAAAGGTCAAATTCCACAAAAGGATAAAATACACAAGTAAGAATCAATTATAAAAAGATTCCGGAAGAGATATTCCCGGGTCGTATGTCCCAACGAGGCTGCAATTGAAAGTAATCCTGGTTTGATGAGAAATTGAATGATGGAGAATATATGATGGAAACACTGATATAATTACAACTAAAATTAATTAAATAAAACCTAATTTAATCTACGGGAAACAGATATAGGAAATGGGGATCTTAAAAACTACGGGAAACAAAATTAGTTATAGGGAAAACCTAAATACTAAATCTAAATTAAATACGGGGAACAGAATTAGGTATCGGGAAACCTAAATACTAAAAATTAAGAAAATAAATGCTAAATTAAATTAAAAATTAAAATTAAATTCTAATTAAGTTAATTTGAAAAATAAAGAAAACTAGAACTAAAACGGAGGTCGTTTGAATGTAAAACGAAAAGAAACGGTAAAACGCACTCGGTAAAACGGGTCTAAGACTGAAATTTAAGAAAAATTAAGCCTACACTAGATTTTATATTTTTCCTAGACACTAAATGACAAAAGAAAATTTTATAAAAAAAAGAAAAATATTTTTTATTAATTTTTGGATTTTTTATGAATTTTTAAAGATTAATAACTAATTAAAACTAAGAAAATAGAAAAAGACAAAAAATAAAAGTTATAAAAATTCTGAAAAAATAAAATTAAATAAAGAAAAAGTTAACAATTCTAAAAATATAAAAATGCCCAAATTTTACTGTTTATAATTAAAGTAATTAAACTAATTAAAATTTAACCTAATTTAATTAATTAAATTAAATAAAACTAACTAAAGTTAACTATAGGGACTAACAGTGAAAGGACATAAGGATTAACTGGGAAACAACAAACTAACAAGGGGGATTAACAGTTATAACTATGAAAGAGAAAATTACACAATTGGTCCCTGAAGTGGACCCCGATATGCAAGGTGGGTCCAAAGTGCTTATTATCAAAAAGTCAAAACAGGAAAGTTGTAAAGGGGCTTGAGCTTATCATTTTTTATAAAAGGACTAGTGCTGAAGGGTCTAAATTAAGGCCGAAACATGAGCTTTTTGCTGACAGAAATGTTAATAGAGGCTTAAAAGCTTATTATCGTATTGGCTTTTCTTTGAGATTTTAAGGCACAATAAGCTATAAAACTAAGGGAAATAGGCTGCTAGGGAAAAGGGAATCCTAAATAAGCTATGTTTTCTAGAATAAGCCCTAAAATAAGCTGGGAATGACTTATGGCTATAGTGACAGTTTTTAAAAGAAAACAAAAAAGGGCCTACTTTAAGGCTAGAATAAGCTAACTAAATAAGCTAACTAACTAAAATAAGCTGCTAATCCTAAGAGGTAAACCTATAAGCTATAATAATAAGCAATAAAAACCTAGAGCTTAATTGCAAATAAGCTAGAAAAAGTGGGCTGAGTTTAGAGTCTAGCACCAGGGGAGCTCAAACAGTGGCCTAGGGGCTTATTTGAGCTTATGAAAATAAGCTCTTATGAGCTTTTTAGCCAAAACAAACCACAAACAGAATTAAAGGGGCCATAATTGAGCTTATTTTCAAAGTATGAGAGCTTAAGGCCTTTTTAAAATTGCTGAACATGGGGCTTAAAATTGGCTACTTTCAAAAAATGTACACACATACATACATGGTGACATGGGTGAACTTAAAGAGACAGAACAAGGGGTGTTTTAAAATGGCTAGAAACAACCACAAAAAGCACAACAATAGTGTGCTTAAGCTGCATAAGCAGCTTGAGCACTTAAGCTCATTTTGGCTTAGTTAAATTTTGACAGAATATAGAAAGGACTTAAAAACTTATTTTCAAACTAAAAATGGTAATTAAAGTAGCTATCTAAACCCTACTCACATCACCAAATGGCTGAGTGGTTACAACCCATGATAGACTCCCATATGACCCATTTTGAGACTAAACCAAACACCCCCTTATTTATATAAAAATCGATTTTTTAACTGATTTTTGGTGAAATAAGGCTAAGAAAAGTGTTCACAAGTGGGGTTTAATCACTTTAAAACATTCTTACACAAGTTTAAACAGGATTAAACAACTTAATTTATATTTCAAATTTTGACAAATGCAATAACAAGAGAACTCTTAATAATTTATTAAACTTCCAAGAATTACAACTTAAAACGTTTTAAACAAACTAAATACAATAACTTTAAAGCAAACTTTAATTAAATTTAAACTAAGAAAGTAAAAAAAACAGGGATGGGGTACTCGGCTTGTTCTCTTTTCTTTTATACAAGTCTTCAAAGACTTCTATCTCTTGGGATGTGTTTCTGTGAGTGTACAAAGCAATCCTAAGCAATCCTAGCCCTCCATGTCTTTTGAATACCATCTCACCATTGAAAGGGTCTTCGGGTTGTGTGATTGTTGAACTGGAAAGGGTTATAGGGGCAATGGGTTGTGGGAAATGGGTTAGGGGTACAGGGAAGTGTACTAGGGAGGTGGTTTGGAGCTGAAACTGTGGGAAAGGGCGGTTTGAGGTTTTGGCGCCAAGGGGGGAAGGACAGTTATGGTTACAGGTTTTAAAAGGGATGTTTGGGGAAGAGGCAAGAACAGTCCCTCAACTCTTTCTCTCTTTTCATTTCATTTAAGCCGAATTTTTAGTTATAAACCAAGTTTAGAAAGTGGCAATTAAGGTCCTTGCGTTTTATAACTAAAAGAAATAAAAGGGGTTTTGGGAAATTGCAAATTTGGTCCCTGCCTTTAAACTAATAAAAGAAATGCCATTTGGCAGTTTTAGTCCTTCCCTTTATTTTTTCATTTTTAATTATAAAACAAAGTTTTAAAATTTACATTTTGGTCCTTATGTTTTATAAAAAAGGATTGTGGGCTTTTGTTGGGCTTGGGTTTTGTGTTGGGCTTGTATTGGGCCCAATTGAGTGTGTCTGGGCTTGTATTGGGCTTGGGTTTTGTGTTGGGCTTGTATTGGGCCCAATTGAGTGTGTCTGGGCCCAATAAGGTTTAGGTGGGGTTATTGGGCTTTTTCAAGCCCAATAAGGTTATGAAGTGGGTTTTGTGTGTACAATGGCTGAGATTGGCTGTTCAAGGGCTAGGATTGGGCCTTCAAAGTCTTCACAGTCTTTGTCAATTGTACACAAATGGGCTGTTGAAATTGATTGAGGGCCCATTTGGTCTTCACAGTCTTCATAGTTATACTATTGGGCTTTCCCGGCCCATCAGATGGGTTAAGATTGCATTCAATAGTATTCTTCAGTTCCGGCTCCGGTTTGACTGCTGATTTTTCTGTATTGACTCTGACTTTGACATTTTTGGACTTTGGCCTTGATTTTGCACAGTCTTTTCCATTCCATGCTCAGTTTTGTCATTTTGGCTTGGTTTTCTGTCTTTTTGTTGATATCCACTTCCTGCACAATACAAATGCAAAACAAACATATATTTGGCAGTTTTTGTCTGTTTTTGGTCATTTAAGCTCGTTTTTAGAGGTAAAAGATATGTGTAATTAAGCACTTATCAAATCCCCCAAACTAAGGTATTGTGTGTCCTCACGCAATGTTATGAAGTAAACATGTAAGCCCCGTTTTCACCATTTTCTGAATTTACACTAACTACAACTAATATTTTTGGATTTTCTCATTTTTTAACAAGTTTGACTTTCTTTATTTATTAATACTGGGATCATAGAATGAGAAGCGCCCGTAGAGTGATCTACGGATGTCCTGACGGATAATTTCATCGTCCTCGATTTTTCACAAGTTCCAAGCTAAGCAATTAAACAAGATCATTGTCGATATAAGTTTATATGTTAAGCCCTCATACTTATGACTTGTGAATTTTCAACTCCCAACATGGATATACGATTGAATGTGTGTACTCATTTTAATTTAACCATAGACCAACTTATTTTCATAGTCATAATTCAAAATGAATCATGACTCAAAGCAACAACTTATTAAGACTTCGTAACTTGATTTCGAGATTTAAACTTTAGAACTTTTTGCAACATATTCAACATCATAATCATAAGTTCTTAAAGCTAGGAATGCGTTGCTTAGTTTGAACCCCTACCTCGTGGTTAACGGAGCAGGATATCACAACCAACGACCGGTGTTCTTAGTTTGAAAACCCACCCCGTTGCTAGCGTAGTGGGAAATCACATCAACACCTTATTCCTAATATGGCTAAGGATTAGTGTCTTAGTTTGAAGACACCAACCCATGTCATTGCCATTTTGACCCGTTTTAGTACTTAACCCAAACACCCTCTTATATTTTAAAACTGGATTTTAAAGCTTACAAAAACTGAATTAAGCTAAAACTTTTGAAGTTAACTAGCAAACATGCAATAATAAGCACTAAAAAGTAAAAAGCAAAGAGAGATAAGCACTTTTAATAAGCTACTAAGCAAACAGTAAAAATAAGCTGAAAAATTAAAAAGACATACATGAACTCCTTGCTCAAAACAGGAGTGAAGTCAATCCTAAATAAGCTCTAATACCTACCCAAGCTTATAAATAAGCTAAACTAAGAAACCAATGAGCCATCCATTATTGCTCATTCATCCATTTGCTTGATCAAACAGTGACTTTTCTTTTTTCCTTTTTTAATTTTTCTTAAACTTTTGTATCAAAGTTTAAAAACAGATTATAAACCACCTATGTCAACAAGTGCTTGACGTGTTTAAGGAAGAGGGACGATTACCAAAGGCCATCTAGTTTACTAGTATAATCAGAAATACCCCATGGGAAATGGGAAAAATATAGCCATAAATTTTAACACAAGACTACCAAAGACAACAAGCAGTTATGACACGATTTGGGTAATCGTGATCATCAAAAGAGTTATGCTGACGTGAGACGCAAACCCTTAGATATTTAAGTCGGAGGTATCTCCGTGGAAAGGAGTGATATGTTTTGGCAAACGGGGAAAGTTGAACCCTCGTTATATTGGACCTTTTAAGATCATTGCTAAAGTAGGAACCGTTGCCTATCGTCTTGAACTCCCAGAGAAATTGAGCAGAGTTCATAGTACGTTTCACGTCTCGAATTTGAAGAAATGCTTAGCTGATGAACCTCTTGCTATACCACTGGATGAAATCCAAGTTGACGACAAATTGCACTTCATCGAAGAACCTGTCGAGATCATGGACCGTGAGGTCAAGCGTCTGAAGCAGAGTCGTATTCTGATTGTCAAAGTACGCTGGAACTCTAGGAGGGGTCCTGAGTTCACCTGGGAACGTGAAGACCAAATGCAAAAGAAATACCCGCACCTTTTCACCAACTCTGCACCCGCAGCAGAGGTTGCGTCCTAAGCTTTGAGGACAAAGCTTCTTTAACGGGGAAAGAATGTGACACCCTGAGAATTTCCGTTCAATAATTTAGCCGTTTCCGTTTAGTAATTTGAATTTTTAAAAGTTTCGTTTAGCTTTACCGGTTAACCGGGAAGTTGTTCCGTTATTATCTGAGAATCGTCACCGGGAGCGAACAAGGACACCAAACGCTGTAGTATTTTGGCAATAGCCACGTTTTTATGTTTTAAGGCAATGTTTAAATTTCATAATTTTCTGTGATACCGTTACTCGTTTTGTTATGTACGTGATGCGTGTTTTAATTTATGCATATGCATGTGTATGCAAAGGCCTTGGAAATTAATTCATAAATGAGCACTAGTTACCTAAAATATTGGAAACCATTTTTGGTCCCCCCTTGGCCTTGTTCATAACTGGATATGCATGTATGCATGCATAGGATTCAAATTTTGAAAATCAAATTCACTAGACATTGTAGGTTCCCGATTAATACTTCACTTCATAAACACGAATCAAGAATTAGAAACTAGAGAGAGAGAGAATCGAAAAGAGAGAGAGATGAGAGAGAAATGAGAGAGAAATAGAAAAAGAAATTAGATATTATGAGAATTAGATATTTTCATATGGAAAATATCTATATATATATATCCCTACGACGCGTGGGATATTTAACTAGGACCCGGGCTCGGGTTTTGCTTGGGATTAAACCCGAAACATATACAATATTAGATTAACTATCGAGCCCGATTCCCGATAATATTTTATTACAACGTTAACTAATTAGAGACCGAAGCTCCATCGTAGAGTGACCGAGCTTCCTTGTTCGACTCAATAAATTGAGGCTAACAATCTCCCCCGAAGTGAGGTCTTGAACACGGGAACGAGCTTCCTTTATTGACTCAATAAAATTGAGGCTAACAATCTCCCCTGAAGTGAGTTCATTGATGACACTCCTTCATGAGATCAGTGAGATTGCTTTTGTCGTTTAAGCTCGAGTGTTCTTGGTCTTTGTCTTCGTTATTTGTTGTAGGCTTGTTCCTTCATGCTTTGCGATCTTGACTTTGAGCCTTTGTCATTGTCTTTATCGTCTATGCCATCTTGCGATCTTGTATCTTTGACCAACATGCTCATACTGTGCCTCATCTTAAAAGCTTCAAATCAGAGTTTGCGGAAGTCTTTGTCTTTAAATCTTGAGC
>BQNB010012331.1:0-37589 GCA_026074375.1 Tanacetum coccineum
AGTCCGCAAATTCCTATTTTAAATCAATCAATATCACATCTAAATCCTCAATTGAGCCATCACAAGGCCAAAATACTTCAATGAAATCTATCCCATAACCATTATACCTTACATACACTAACTTACCAAGATCAATTGAAAAAAATACATGCATGATCATAATCATAAGAATCAAGAACATGCATTCTCTAAAAAATAATTTAACAAGTTAGGATTTTAAGAAGAGATTTACCACACAAAAGGAGAGAAGAGAATGATCAATCACAACACCTAAGGAGAGGATAACGATTCTTGATTGTTAATTTGTTTAGTTCACGATAGTCTATGCACATGCGAAATGATCAATCATTCTTCTTTACAAACAACACTGGAGCTCCCCACGGTGATGAACTCGGTCGAATAAATCCTTTATCCGATAACTCTTGCAACTACCTAGCCAATTCTTTCATTTTTTACGGTGCTAATCGATAAGGCGCACGTGCCACAAGAGCGGCTCCTGGAACCAATTCAATCTCAAACTCTACTTGTCGAGACGGTGGGAGTCCTGGCAAGTCCTCGGGAAATACATCTGGGAATTCACAAATAACAGGCACATCCTCCAGACGTCTCTCTGCCGGTTCCTTTTCAATGACTTGAGCAACAAACAAATAACTCCCACGATCCACATACTTCTTGACTTTCATGCACGACACCACCTTCAATCGAGACACACCATCATCACCCTTCACTACCAATGTCCTCTTCTTAAGGGGCACGTGCACTTCCTTCTTCCCACACACAATGATGGCATCATGCAAAACCAACCAATCCATTCCAATAATTACATCAAAAGTTCCCAGTTCTATGGGCATAAGGTCAATTTTGAATAGGTGGTTTACTAAGTTTAAAGCACAACCTCTTAAAATAGTATTGGTACTAACTACCCTTCCATCAGCCAATTCTACTTCATAGCTATGGTCTACTTTAACGGGTTCTATATCAATCAGATGACTAAAAGCAACATTCACAAAACTTTTATCGGACCCTGAATCAAATAAAACTTTAGCGTAACGGTTATTAAGTAAGAACATACCCGTCACCACATTTGGTCCTAAGTTCTGGTCACCATCTCTCAAAGCATATGCTTGGCCACGGGCTCCATTTCCTCCTGGGTTGTTCCTCGCAGGACAATTAGCCTTAATGTGGCCTTTTTCCCCACATCCGTAGCATGTCACAATCGGCTGTGTATTTGCACCAGTCGCTACCACCTTCGACCAACATTCCCTAGCTTTGTGACCAATTTTCCCACATCTATTGCATTTGATTGGACAATTTCCATAGTGTTGCATCCCGCACTTGTTACACTTCACGTTTTGCCCAGCTTCATTGGTGTTTTGGTTTCCAGCATTTGTCATTGCTCTAGCGTTGCCCTGCCTCTGGTTGTTTTGGTTGTTTCGGTTGGTGTTTCGGTTCTGGTTTTGATTGTTGTTACGGTTGTTGTTGTAGTTACGGTTGTTGGAGTAGTTGTTGTTGTTTCGGTTACCATTGTTATTTCCACCACCACTACTACTGCCTCCTTGGAAGTTCTCCCACTTCCTTTTCTTGTTATCAGCTTCTCTCTCTGCTCTTGCCTTGACCTTCTGTTCCATTAAAGTGTGTGCCATCCGCACAGCTTTGTTCATAGTTGTTGGTTCAGACGATGTAACTTCCCCTTTAATATTTTCAGACAATCCACGGATATAGGCCTCAACCTTCTTTTTGTATCGTGGCACCAAATCGGGAACATACAGTAATGCTAGTTCATTAAACGGTGGTATAAGAAGGATACATCTTATACCTTAACCCTTAAGTTCCATAGTTCATATTCCATCCTTTGGATCTCCTCAGGAGGACAAAATTCCTCCGTCATCATTACCTTCATTTCTGCCCATGTTTTCCTTGTCACGGCTTCCATTCCCGAAGTAGCCACTTGTGAGTTCCACCATGTCAGGGCCCGATCCTGAAAGGTGGCAGCAGCGAACACCACTTTGTTACCTTCGGTACATCTGCTCATAGTGAAAACCATCTCCGTCTTCTCAATTCATTTGATTAGACCTACTGCTCCTTCGTTTCCATGAAAGGTGATAGGGCTACACTTCATGAAATCTGCGAAGGTTCATTCCCGAGCAATGGGAGCAGCATTAGGTCCTCCAGCACGATTTGCTTCATTTTGAACTCTTTCTCGCTCAGCCCGGATGGTGGCTTCAACACTTTCCTGTATCATACGATTTACGGTATCCTGTGTCAACAGGGGAGGTGGTCACCTCCTTGAGCATCTTTTTAGCGGCATAGATTCTGATCACAACACCATGGGGGGAGGGGGGTGGAGGGGGGGGGGGGTGGGAAAGACACGTAAGTTTTCAATACCATGACGTATCCATATCAATTACAAACAACCTTGATCAAAACGTATAGACATGAAATGAGTACTCAAACATATGATATGATCATAACATTGTACAAATAATCCACAACATAAAAGAATTCCCAACAAACAAGTAGAACGTCAAAGTAGCCATTATCATTCATCTCAAAGTATTTCCAGTACATGGTTGCATCTGTTTCACAAAAATATGGCGCATGCCATTACAATCATTAGTACAAATCCTACAAACCGACATGTCCGGTTGTTAGTGATTTCAAAACATAATAAAAGCTAAAATGATACTAAAACTACTGTGAGTCACGTGGTGATCCATGCGGCTCATAAGGCTGCGAGTCCATAGAGACGGTATCATCATCATCATCATCAATGTCAGAAGTGGTAGCAGCAGCAGCAGCATCTCTGGCAACAACATATAGATCATCATAACGCAGAGTAGGGGCAGATCGAGCAAAAGGCTCAGCAGGTGGTTTTCTGACTTGCGAACCGGAAGGCACAGGAAGACCATCTCCAGACTTTTGACATTTTTAAAGCATTCGACACATGTATTCACCGAATTCTTGATAAAAGTCCTTCCTATTCCTTTCATTTACCAACTCCTCCTTCAGAATTTTCTTGTCCTTGAAAACCTTGCTCCTTTCATACTCATCGAATCGATCACTCAAACCCTTGACTAACTTCTTTACTCCAGACAATTTTGACATCGCCTTTCTCACCGTACGATCTATCTCAACATTGTCACAACCTAGGCCAACAAAATGATGATCTTGTTCCTTAAACTTCTTTTTTATTCTTCCTTCGGTGTCGATCCTTTCCATCATTAATTTTTCCATATCTCTCATCCTCCTCCAAATCGTCCCAAAAAAAAAACCACCCCCAAATTTTGGACCCATAGGACCCGGTCGGACAAATCTTAGAATTTCCAGTCAAAAGATTTTGCATAACAACTCTCGCCGAAATGAAAGTTTACCAAACGAAGCAATGGGAGGGATAGCTACCTATCCCACAGGGATAACAGGAGAAGTAGGAGGTGTCTCTTCGTCTTTAGAAATTGGAGGTGGTGGATTATTCAAGTCGTCACCCGTATAAGGCTCAATTACTTCCGCCTCATCATCCACTTCCCAGTCGTCATCATTATTATCCTCCGGATCATCTTCCGGGTCCTCTTCCGGACCCTCTTCCGGGTCCTCTTCCGGGTTTCGGATCCTCTTCCGGGTCCTCTTCCATCTAACCATTTTGATTATTAGGGATATTATCCCCAACCCAGGGGTGAAAACCATCTCCATGACCCTAACACGGGTGAGCCGGTGCAATTTTCGATTTGAGGAGCATGGCACATAGCAGGAGCATCGACGTTAGGATCATTCGGGGGTACGTTTGCCATGATTATCTGCAATCATGCAAAATAATGCATAAGGTCACTATATTATAAAATCAACTTATATAAAATATACATGAATAAATATTCATCCAAAATAATTCCAATAACCCATGAATAATATTCATTTAATCTTTATACATAAACAAAACTCATTATTAACAAAAAATCCCTATGCGATATATTCATCCATATATACATATTACAGTATTTATTTCATAAATACTACTCGTCCATGATTAACCAAGCATCAAGCATAAACCATTACATCAAAAAGTAAACTTACAGGGATGACTGAATGAATGCCACGAGGAGTCTTTGCGTACGTAATCCAAAAAAAAATATAGTTATAGTTTAGGTTTTTGAAAACACCTAGTTCTCTATAACTTATGGCTCTGATACCAATCTGTAACACCCCCATTTTCGGGACAGCACAGCGGAACATATATGGGTGTTACTTCTTAGCACAATCACACATAATTCATAAAGAACGACTCAAAAGAGACGTTATAATAACATTGTCCCCAAAATAAATTTTGAAACAAAACCCCATAATCAACATGTGGTTAAAACCATAGTATCCAGACAAACGTCACCCATCATAAAATTTTATTAAATCGTGTTTTCAACAAACAACAAATTGTATCAAACATTTTTAACATGGATATTTATAATTCAAAACATAGACCAATAGCAAGACCATCCGCGTGAATCTCCCAAGTCATCCATCATCCTTGATTACCAAGATAAAACATGCTAAATAAAGATCAACGAAACGTTGAGTAATTCTAGAGTTTCTCTACTAAAACCATAATATGAACCAATTTTGTATTTTTTATACATCATCTTATAAACATTGTAGATCAAAAACAAGTTATATAAATTTTACATCGCGCTCGATAACACCGCAAGCGTTAACATCAACCACATAAGTAAATAAATACAATATGAATTAAACAATTTCTTGCCCCCAACACGAGGTATCATCGCTAATTATCACCACATTCTCTCTAACAACCAATCATGCTGTTTAAGGATTCCACAATGGAACCCAAACCCTGGACCGGGGGAATGTCAGACCCTAATAGATCTATCAAATGTATTAGCGCTCGCTAATTGATAAGTGCTTAATTACACATATCTTTTACCTCTAAAAACGAGCTTAAATGACCAAAAACAGACAAAAACTGCCAAATATTTGTATGTTTTGCTAATTGTATTGTGCAGGAACGGATATCTCACAAAAGGACGAAAAACAAGGCCAAAAACGACAAAACCAGAAATGGAATGGAAAAGTGTGTGAAGTCAAAAAGTCAATCAAGTCAAAAATGCCAAACCCCTAAGTTATATTATCATATAAACCACAGGGGTTGATGTTGCCAAGATTGAAACTTCATTATAAAAGAAAAAAGGGGAAAAAGAAAAGATGAAAAGAAGAAAACTAGAGGGACCTAAGATGTCAACAACCCAAACATCATCTTAATCATCTTCAACATCTCTCTGTCACAGACCCAACTTGTATAAACCTTCCCGCCAACACCAAAACCAGCCTGCACCCTATTTTCTCCCTTCCCTACTTCTACCCTCAACACTCCATCAACCACTTGACAAAACCCTCACCCCCTCACTTCCTCTATAACCCCACATTTCCAAGTTGGCAATCCTCACTCTCTCCAAGACCATTTCGATGGCTGAGATTGCTCAAAAGAAGCACAAAGAAGATGGATGGCTGGGATTAGCTTTTGGAAAGCTCTCACACAACTAGCACAGCCCAAAGACCAAGCTATGAAGACTTTTTGCTATAAATAGGACCAATGTAGCTCATTGTAGAGGATCCATCTATCTATCGATCTTTCTTTTTTTTACATAACTTAGCTTATTTTTAGTTTATTTGTCATGTTTTAAGCTTATTGTACCTTTCCTTTCAGCTTTGTAAAAATTTCTAAGTTTAATGAAATATTGAAGTTTTTAAGTTAAATTCCAACTTTCGAATTCCAAGTTTTAAGCTATTACTTTGTGTTTATTGTGTTCAAAACAGCTTTCAATACAGCTTATTATAATAAGTGGTCGGGGGGGGGGGGGGGGGGGTTTTTGTTTCAAATTAAGTAAACAAAAAAAAGTTAAGTAGTAAAAGAGAAAAAAAAACAATATCATTCTCAAATAAATCACAGCTTACTTATTGATGATATCAAGTTTGGATTGGGCTTAAAACACTCACGGAGCTTGTTTTATGCAAGCTAAGAGCTTGTAGAATTTTGTTTGACCCTGTTTTGAGCAAGGGAGTATTAAGTCCTCTTTTTCTTAACTCTACGTTATACTATTGCAGAACTGCTAGTTTATTTTGATACAGACTGTTTAGATTTAAGTTATATACTACGGCTAGACCTAATCCATGCTTATTTAAGTGCCTATTATGGATTGAAAATTGCTTAAATGTTTTAACTTTATATTTGATAATCTGTTTTTAAAAATTTTGAACTAAAAATGATTTTTGGAAATGTTAAATGCTGTTTTAAACGAGCAGTACTAACTCCAAGTTAGTACTGCTAGTTCATTTTTAGGACAGTACTAACTTCAATCGAGCAGTACTAACTCCAAGTTAGTACTGCTAGTTCATTTTCTTGGATTACAAAAAGATAGCAACTAACTAACACTAGCAGTACTAACTAACAAAGCATACTAACTCCACCGTGTAGTACTGGTAGTTAATAACTGAGGTACTGTTGTTGAGTACTGTTTTGTTTCTCTTGTGTAATTTAGCTTAATTGCATGCTAATTTGCATATTAGATTTAGCTTAGCTTATTTGTCTAGTGAAACAAGTTTTTAGTACTTTAATTCAATTTCCAGCTTAGTTTTATATGTTTAAAATTTTTATGTGCATTTACTTCATCTTAATTCCAATCATTCCTGTGACCATTCAAGCTCACACACAAACGAGATCTCGATTTTCCATTCAAGCCTCGTGGGACATCACAACCCGGGGAACACTCTATACTGCGTCCGGTTTTCTTGATCTCATGATTTCTCATTCCATTGAATTTAGTTATATCATATATATATTATACGATTTATTGATAAGTTTCACCGGATCAAATTTTGGCGCCGATGCCGGGGATTTGAAAAAGAATAATCGCTACGTATTGACAACTGTGTTTGAATCTTAAAAAAAAAAAAAAAAAAAAAAAAAAAAAAAAAAAAAAAAAAAAAAAAAAAAAAAAAAGAGTACAAAAATATTTTTTTTCATTTTTCTAATATAATTATCATATTAAAAATAAAGTAAAAATATAAAAACATTTTCCATAAAAAGAAATAAAATTCATAAATTGGTAAAAATACCAAAATATAATATTTTCAATTGAGGTATTATCATAATAACTTCCGGTGAACTTGTTGGTTCCCAACTCGAACCAAAGATTTAAAATTGTTGCCTTCTGTGTCACTTACGATATACGGCTCACCTCATTCTGATTGACAAACTATAAAGTGGGTATAAGGAGGGTTGTTCCTAGGAACTACGACCCGAAAGGAGAAATAAGCTTCGCGCTATTCCTACTCCTCCGCTCACCTGTGCGTTTTTCATTCTGAGAGCTACCGTGAAGTAAGATCGATTATTTGGCTTAAGTTGTCTATCTCTTGTCCGTTTAAAATAGACTGTGAATATATTTTAAATCCAAAAAAAAAAAAAAAAAAAAAAAAAAAATCCAAAAAATTAGTGTAACTTCTTTTATTTATTTATTTCCATTTTGTGCATGCGCACTCGATCTCAGTCTCGTGAGCAGCGACCTCCTCCACCAGAAGGAACGCCAGTTGTTATCGAACCTCTTCGTATAGAATACCCATTTCAGGAAGATCCTACCGTAGAGCCAATGGCAGACACTCGAACTATGGCTCAATTGCTCCAAGCACCCACCGAGGGGTACGAGGACGCAATCCTTATTCCTGAAATTGTGGCAAACAATTTCGAGCTGAAGCATGGGTTAATCAATCTTGTCCAGAACAAACAGATTCTTCGGTCAATGACAAAGAAGACCCGCATGCTCATACCGTTACTTCAACAAGATCACCTCCAACAGATGAGGTCCCAATGTTCCAATTGCTACGATTAAGCTTATTCATTTTCCATTTCTCTATCGAGGGAGCAGCCCGAATATGGCCTAGAAAAAGACCCCCCTCATCCATTCAAACTTGGGACGATCTTGGTATCCAAATTCATCAACCAGTTATTTCCCTCACATCTAAGCGACGAATCTTCCAATTGAGATCACCAGATTTTAGCAAGTTCGATGAATCGTTTATGAGGCTTGGATCGTTTCAATGATCTACTTAGGCATGTCCCCCCCCCCCACCCCCACCCCCCCCCCCCCCCCCCCCCACCACCCACACCAGGATTCTCAGAATTGCATCAACATGATACATTCTACTAAATGCTTTTGAACATTAATGATCAAATTCAATGAACTCCGCAGCAGTGGAAAACTTTTGGACAAAATGCCTCGCAATTGTTTAAAAAATCATCGGAGCAAGTCCAAAGATTCGACAAACACGAGCTAAGGCAGTTGTTGTCCAAAGATAAGTACGAACTCTTTCCACCCAAGCAGTTTCACCTGATGTTGCTAGAACTTAAGGATATTGTCCGAGCATTGCTCTTGACAAAGAAGAACCAAGCTTCTGCTCCACTCTGCAGCTCCTGCACCTGACATAGCAGTGAGCTAAGTTTGTGTTCTTGTGGTGGGCCCATTCTCAACCAAAAACTGTCCAGCCACTCATGGCAACGTTTATCGGACAACATTCTGAGTATGTGTTCACAGCCGCTAGCAGCGAATTACAACAAGTAAGCTCCATTTCCGACCTCAACATGGTTTAACAAATACCATATTAGACCTCCAGGTTTTCCACCCGTTTCAGACTCTCAAGCTAATAATGCTACAATTTCAATCGGGGAAATAATTTTAACCAAAAAACCGGAGAGCAATTTTCAACCAAAACAGAGTGGAAATTAATCAGTCCAATTTCACAGAATCAACTTCATAGACCCCAGGTTAATCACATGTCATCCAGCTTGATCAAGCCCCGTTCCTCAGACACACTACGCATGTCACCAAGCACGATTTTTGACAACTACGTCAAGGCTAATGATGCTATCATGAGAAACAGCAAAAAACCTCCAAAACCAGGGTCAGAGCATGCAACTCGAACAAACAAATTGAACAATCAAAAGGCAAACCAGACTGATAGTTTGCTAAGTGTAACTAGCCAATACCGCTTCTACTTCAAGAGGGTCAGGGACACTCCCTGGTTAACGACAGTTACTTAACCCTAAGAAGAACTTAAAGGTATCACTACCCGAAGCTGTGATGCATAACAAGGACACTCCATTCTACTTCTACAGAAGTGAAGCCTATACCCGAGGTGACAAAGGACCAAGTGCACCCTTCTTGCTCACAAAGTACCGCACCCGTCCAACCTCCGGTAGGTCCTGAACCAATCACAACTCCAGTTCTTGAGCCCATTGTTGCCCTATTGTTGCTCCCAGTACCAAACACTATCTTCAGTTTCTCTTCCATATCCTTTCGAGGCGAATAATGAAAAGAGCCGTAATCAAGCTAATGACCAATCGACAAATTCTATGAAATTTCAAAGAAATGATTTTCGAGATTAGCTTTACGGATGCTCTTGTTTTGATGCCCAAATTCGCCTCGACTCTAATAACCTACTTGGGAAAAAGAGAAACTTTACCTGAAGTGGCTCGAACTTCCAATGAACCTGTCTAGCCGAACTTCGATGAAATAACATTGTCGGCATCGGTCATCTGACAAGTTACCCAAGAAAACTTGGAGACCCCGGGCAAGTTCCTGATTCCTTGTGAATTTCCAGGGATGGATGAATGCTTAGCATTACCGAATCTCAGTGCTTAGCATTAATCTAATGCCAAATTTCATCTGGGAAAAGCTTTCACTTCCTGATCTAACTACCAAACTTGCATACACATCGAACTTGCGGATCGATCAATTTCTAAACCAATGGAATTGCAAAAGACATCATCCCCCGTTAAATTGGTGTTTTTCACTTTCCAGCCGACGTTGTGGTTGTAGATTTTGAGCCAGACCCCCGCGTCCCTTAATTTCTCGGAGGTGCTTCTTAAAAAACCGTCGAGCTTTGATTGATCTGCACAAGGGTAATAACTCTAGAATGGAAGTGAAGCCATCACTTACAATTTGGATCAGACTTCAAGATACTCGGTTGGGCCATTACACACTCACATGCCGCAACAAAGATTGACGTCATTGATATGGCATGTGAGAATACTCTCACAAGTTCCATGTTTTACTGATATATCGCGAGTAAAATTCCACTCCGTATTAGATCCCAATTGTTGCTACTTCTTCCTCCTACCCTAACTCCCATTTGGGATAGTGATTTCTTTGTGTGCTTCTCTAAGAAGTCCGACTATCTTTCCTTGGTCTAGCGATGATCCATTGTCCAGTATATAATCCAGTCTATATTATCCCGAGGGGACATACTTATTCTAGAAGCCCTTGAATATGAACCACCACTTCCCCCCTCCAATCAAGGAACAAATCCAACTTATCTCCCCAGAAGTCCGAACTGAGCTTAAGTCTGTGAAACTAATACAGCCAATTCTTCCGTTATGAACCCACTGAGGATGAACTCAAGGAACTCTGCCACCTCCCCATCTCGAGTATAGCATTTTTGAGGCGACAACAAGTTGCCCGTCATTATTTGCTAAAGAGATTGGATCTAGAGGAAAAATCCGCTCTCATAACGGTGCTAAAGTCCCACAAGCGAGCTCCTCGCTTGGAAACTTTCTGACATTCAGGGTATCAACCCGGAAATTAATTTACCCACAAGTTCTTAGTGAAGAAGACTATGCACCACGTTCCAACATCAAAGACGAGTAAATCCAAAAATCCACGATGGTTATTAAAAAAGAAGTTGAAAAAACCTTCTCGAAACTGGATTGATTTACCTAACTCCGACAGTTTCCCCATGTGCCCGATTACAATGTGTACCAAAGAAAGGGGGAATGACTGTGGTATGAACGAGGGAAAATGAGTATGTTCCAAACCGTTGGTTACCATGGCGGGTTATGCATTGACTATCGTAAGTTAAATGAAGCCACCCGCAAAGACCACTTCCCTCTACCGTTCATGGACCAAATGCTTGAGAGATTAGCGGGGAATGAATACTACTGTTTCCTCGATGGTTTCTCCGGTTATTTCCAAATCCCCATTGACCCCCGTGATCAAGAAAAGACTACTTTTACTTGCCCATACGGAACGTTTGCCTACCGTCGCATGCCTTTCGGCTTATGCAATGCTCCAGGCACGTTTCAACGATGTATGTTAGCAATCTTTCATGACATGGTTGAGAAGACGATGGAAGTCTTTATGGACGACTTCTCGGTCTTTGGGAATTCTTTCCAAAACTGCCTCTCCCGTTTAGACCACATGCTTCAAAGGTGTGAAGACACCAACTTAAGTCTTAACTGGGAGAAGAGCCATTTTATGGTCAAAGAGGGCATTGTCCTCGGCCATAAGATTTCTAAGAAAGGGATTGAGGTTGACAAAGCCAAAATCGATGTCATTGCAAAATTACCTCATCCCACCACCGTCAAAGGAATTAGGAGTTTTCTCGGTCATGCCGGTTTTTACCGGCGGTTCATTCAGGATTTCTCAAAAATATCCCGACCAATGACCCATCTCCTTGAGAAGAATACTCCATTCATCTTTTCCGATGACTGCATTCGAGCTTTCCAAACATTGAAAGATAGACTTACGGAAGCTCCAATCTTGATTGCTCCAAACTGGGACCTTCCATTTGAGCTTATGTGCGATGCAAGCGATTTCGCCATAGGTGCAGTTTTGGGGCAACGTCATGAGAAACATTTTCGGCCTATCCACTATGCTAGTAAGACCTTGATTGAAGCACAAACGAACTACACTACGACTGAAAAAGAATTACTTGCCATAGTGTATGCTTTCGAGAAATTCAGGTCTTACCTCATCATGAACAAAAGCATAGTGCATACGGACCATTCCGCCCTTAAGTATCTCTTTGCAAAAAAGGATGCCAAGGCGAGATTGCTCCGATGGGTTCTCCTCCTCCAAGAATTTGACTTCAAAGTTATTGATACTAAAGGAGCCGAGAACCTCGCAGCCGATCATCTGTCCAGATTGGAAAACCCGTATGAAAACGTCAATGATCCTAAAGAGATAAATGAAAGTTTTCCTCTTGAGACGTTAAATATGGTGACCTTTCGTGGAGATTCTAGAACCCCGTGGTTTGCCGACTTTGCAAATTACCACGCGGGTAGATTCATTGTGAAGGGCATGTCGACCCAGCAGAAAAACAAGTTTTTCAAAGATGTTAAACACTATTTCTGGGACGACCCCTTCTTGTTTAAAATTTATGCGGATCAAGTGATCAGGCGATGTGTGCACGGAAATGAAGCTCTTGAGATTCTCTCAGCTTGCCACAATGGACCCACCGGGGGACATCATGGTGCAAACCTCACAGCCAAAAAGATCTTTGACTCCGGTTTCTTCTGGCCCACCATCTATAAAGATGCCCCGAGTTTGTCAAGACACTGTGACTCGTGCCAAAGTAAGGAAAAAACTTCACAACGTGTATGAGATGCACTCAAAACTCCATCAAGTTTGTGAAATCTTTGACATGTGGGCATCGACTTTATGGGCCCGTTTCCCGTCTTCAGGGGAACAAGTATATTCTCGTGCTGTCGACTATTTGTCAGATATGGGTTGAAGCGAAAGCATCTCCCCACCATTGTTGCCCTGAGGAGTTTGCAAATTTCTGAAATCTCTCTTGCCAGATTTTGGTGCTCCGTGCAATCATAAAGCGGATCGCGGAACCCATTTTTGTAATGACCAGTTTGCAAAGGTCATGCAAAAATATGGAGTTACTCACCGTCTCTCCACCGCTTATCACCCACAAACAAGTGGGCAAGTGGAAGTATCAAATCGTGGCTTGAAAAGAATCCTTGAAAGGACCATAGGTGAAAACCGTGCCTCCTGGTCGGACAAACTAGATGATGCACTATGGGCTTTCCGCACAGCTTACAAAACACCCATTGGGTGTACCCCTTACAAGCTTGTGTATGGAAAGGCATGCCATCTTCCGATCGAGCTTGAGCACAAAGCCTACTGGGCCTTAAAGCAAGCAAACTTCGATCCTGTAATCACGGGTGATCACCGAAAAGTTCAACTCAATGAACTTAATGAACTTCGTGATCATGCCTATGAGAACTCTTTGATCTATAAGGCCAAAACAAAGAGGCTCCATGACTCTAAGATCAAAAACCGTGTTTTCAACATCGGTGATCGAGTCCTCCTCTTTAATTCCAGATTAAAGATTTTCTCGGGCAAAACTAAAAGTCCGTGGGAATGGGCCCTTTCACCATCACTAGGGAGTATTTGTACGGACTGTTGAGCTTTCTAAGTCCAACGGGCCAATATTTCAAAGTGATGGTCCACTCGGCGTCAAAGCATTACTTTGGAGGAACGTACCACACTTGGTAGTTCCAGATCTCCAAATTTCCCTAGATACATAATCCTTGTGTTGGGTCCAAGATCGCGTCCCTATACAAGCGCTTCGTGGAGGCACCCCATGCTTTCCGTAGTTGTTATAAAAGTGTTGTTGTTGGAGATAGCTTATCTTTTACATTACCCGTGTTTTCATGTAGTTGGTTATTGTCCAGGAATGCCCGGATTGTGAAGACTCTCAGTTTTGTCATTATCAGAGTTTCACATCTCATGCTTCAATTGGGGAACCGATATTCCTGATCTTATCGACTAACGTTTTATCTTTTGGCAATACCTCATTAAATGGCATTGGATTAATGTTACCCTTCAAAACATCGAGGACGATGTTTAGTTCTAGTTTGGGGGGGTATCTTCGATTTGATTGTTTCCTGCAGCATTGTTACCACGTAAACCCGTTTTTACCACCAAAATACCAAAAAAAAAATAAAAAAATTAAAAATTTTCAAAAATATAATAAGTGTTTTGTCACAGTTTTGCTTTTCTTTTGGGTAGAATAAGAATAATTTTTGACTCGATCGGGCGTGTTGAGCCCTAGCTAGTTCCTTTAGGCCAAGCTTTCACGAATTCTATAGCTTTGAATTTTAATAATGTGAAGAACGAGAAATGATAGAGTTAAATATAAGTTTATGTGCTAAGCAAGATTCTTCTAAAAACTTATACGAGTAACTTGTGGTTTTCTCTCCCGTGAATTTCTAATCCACCTAATCATACGTACTCAATTTAATTCAACTAAGTCAATCGATGTTTTCAGAAAAAGCTTCAAATTTGTAACTTGAGTTTTCAAAAGCGAGATTTTATAGTGATTTAAAAGATAAATGCCAAAGAAGCATGAATGAAATGTGAATGCAAAAATGCATGAATATTGAAATTTTGCCAATG
This sequence comes from Tanacetum coccineum, assembly GCA_026074375.1. Lineage (NCBI taxonomy): Eukaryota > Viridiplantae > Streptophyta > Magnoliopsida > Asterales > Asteraceae > Tanacetum > Tanacetum coccineum. The sequence goes on from BQNB010012331.1 coordinate 14,241, forward strand.
AAGCATGCAGTTGATATTATGGAGCAAGTAAAAGATGTGTCGTGATATCCCACTCCGCTAACAACGAGGGTGGGGGTTCAAATAGACATTCTTTACTTCTAGGGGATTTGGTGTGTCGTGATATCTCACTTGAAGAAAGGTCTAGGTGAGGGTTCAAACTAGACACCAATCTTAGCCATATTAGGAATAAGGTGTGATGTGATTTCCCACTAGCTAGACGGGGTGGGTCTTTCAAACTAAGAACACCGGTCGTTGGTTGTGATATCCTGTCGTTAACCACGAGGTAGGGGTTCAAACTAAGCAACGCATTCCTAGCTTTAAGAACTTATGATTATGATGTTGAAAATGTTGCAAAAAGTTCTAAAGTTTAAATCTCGAAATCAAGTTACGAAGTCTTAATAAGTTGTTGCTTTGAGTCATGATTCATTTTGAATTATGACTATGAAAATAAGTTGGTCTATGGTTAAATTAAAATGAGTACACACATTCAATCGTATATCCATGTTGGGAGTTGAAAATTCACAAGTCATAAGTATGAGGGCTTAACATATAAACTTATATCGACAATGATCTTGTTTAATTGCTTAGCTTGGAACTTGTGAAAAATCGAGGACGATGAAATTATCCGTCAGGACATCCGTAGATCACTCTACGGGCGCTTCTCATTCTATGATCCCAGTATTAATAAATAAAGAAAGCCAAACTTGTTAAAAAATGAGAAAATCCAAAAATATTAGTTGTAGTTAGTGTAAATTCAGAAAATGGTGAAAACGGGGCTTACGTGTTTACTTCATAACATTGCGTGAGGACACACAATACCTTAGTTTGGGGGATTTGATAAGTGCTTAATTACACATATCTTTTACCTCTAAAAACGAGCTTAAATGACCAAAAACAGACAAAAACTGCCAAATATATGTTTGTTTTGCATTTGTATTGTGCAGGAAGTGGATATCAACAAAAAGACAGAAAACCAAAGTCCAAAAATGACAAAGTCAGAGTCAATACTGAAGAATCAGCAGTCAAACCGGAGCCGGAACTGAAGAATACTATTGAATGCAATCTTAACCCATCTGATGGGCCGGGAAAGCCCAATAGTATATTTATGAAGACTGTGAAGACCAAATGGGCCCTCAATCAATTACAACAGCCCATTTGTGTGCAATTGACAAAGACTGTGAAGACTTTGAAGGCCCAATCCTAGCCCAGTTACAGCCAATCTCAGCCATTGTACAAACAAAACCCACTTCACAACCTTATTGGGCTTGAAAAAGCCCAATAACCAAACCTGTACCTTATTGGGCCTTAACCAAACCAGTGGGCCAAATACAGGCCCAAAAGGCCCAATACAAAACCCAAGCCAACCAAAAGCCACACAATCCTTTTTTATAAACATAAGGACCAAAAATGTAAATTAAAAACTTTGTTTTATAATTAAAAATATAAAGAAATAAAGAAAAAGGGGCAAATAAGTGCCTGTTTGAAAGTGTTTTTATAAAGATAAACAAAAGAATACAAACCAGAGGGCCTTTTTTGCAATTTTTCAAAACTCTTTTATTTCTTTTAGTTATATAACACAAGGGCTGATAAATGCAAATTACCAAAACCTTTTAGTAATAAAACTGAGCGACCACTTTTGTAATTACCAAAACCTTCCTTTTGTTCTCTTTTGTTATTTAAAAGACGGGCCAAATGTGTTATTTTCAAACTAGTTTTATAAAACTAAAACTCGGGCTTAATAAGAAATGGAAAAAGAGAGAAAGATGGAGGGCCATAATTGCACCATCTCCAAAGATACCTTTTAAACCTGCAACCATAAAACTGTACCACAACCCCGTACCCGCCAAAACCATACCACCTCTCCCCCACGGTTTCTAGCCCATACCACCTCCCAAGTACCACTCACAGCTAACCTCTCACCCTTTCCCACAACCCATTGCCCCTATAACCCTCCACCCTGGCAAATCACTCAACCCGAAGCACCCTTTCAATGGTGAGATTGTATTCAAGGCAAGCGAAGGGCTAGGATTGCATCAAGAGTTTCTACACTCCACAGCAAACACAACCCATGAGCCAGAAAGGTTTTTGAGCTGCTATAAAAGAGAAGAGAACAAGCCAAAGAAAAAAATCCCGTTTTTTACTTTCTTAGCTAAAATTTTAATTAAGTTTGTTTTAAAATTGTTGTACTCAGTTATTTTTTAAGTTTTTGTTGTAATACTTGCAGTTTTAATAGAAGTTAAGAGTTTTTGAGAAAATTGCTATTGTCGAAATTTCAAGTATGATTTAAGCTGTTTAAATCCTGTTTAAATTGTTTAAGAATGTGTTAAAGTTATTAAGTATCCCTTATAAACACCCTTTCTCAGCTTAATTTACCTAAAAACCAGTTAAAAAGCCTTTTTTATAAAATAAGGGGGTGTTTGGTTTAGTCCCAAAATGGGTCATATGATGTTTACAATGGGTCAAGTGCACTCAGCCAACTTTGGCTGAGTGTGTGGGGTTAATTAAGCCATTTAAATCACTACTTTTAGTTTGAAAATAAATTTTTAAGTGCCTTTTGAATTCTGTCAAATTTTCAATAAGCAAATTTAAGCTTAAGGGCTCAAGCTGTGTAGACAGCTTAAGCACACTTTGTTTGTGCTTATTCAAGTGTTTCTAGCCAAATAAAACACACCTTGTTGCTGTCCCTTTTACTTTGACAATTTAAGTCAAAGTTTGGCTTTGCAAATTTTTTAAGAACCCCCATTTTTAAGCCCAAATATCAGCAGCTTATATTGTTTGCTAGACCCTCATCCTTTGGAAATAAGCTCAATAATATGCCCTTTCTACCTGTTTGTGCTTGGATTTGGCTAAAAAGCTCATAAGAGCTTATTTCATAAGCCCAAAATAAGCCTTAAGCTCACTGTGTTTTTTTTTTATATATTATCCCCCCCCCCCCCCCCCCCCCCAATTTTTTTTAAAAAATTTTATTTTTTTACTCTAGCTTACCCTGGTGCTGAGCACCATTTTCAGCCCCTTATTTCTAGCTTATTTCATTTTAAGCATTAGGTTTTTATGGCTTTTTAATATAACTTATAGGTAGGCCTCTTAGGATTAGCAGCTTATTTTAGTTAGTTAGCTTATTTAGTTAGCTTAAATTAGGCTCAAAGTAGCCCTTTTTCTGTTTTCTTTTAAAACTATCATTATAGCTTAAGTACTTTCCAGCTTATTTTAGGGCTTATTAGGAAGCCATAGCTTAAATTTAGGATTCCCCTAGCCTATTTATCTGTTCCCCATAAGTTTTAGCTTATCTTGTTAGCTTAAATCCAATAAGAAAGAAAAAATAAGCTCATAAGCTTATTAAGCTTCTGCAGCCCAAAAAGCTCATTTTTTTAGCTTATTCAGTTAGATTGAGGCTAAGTGCTTATTATGAAAATTGCTCCCCTCAAGCCCCTTAACAACTTTGCTTTTATAGCTTTTGTAAAATAAGCACTTTGGACCCACCTTGCATATCGGGGTCCACCTCAGGGACTGTTTGTGTAATTTCTTCTTTTATAGTTATAATTGTTAGTCCCTGTGGTTAGTTAGCCTGTTACCCCGTTAGTCCTTGTGTCCTTTTCACTGTTAGTCCCTATAGTTAAGTTTAGTTAGTTTTATTTAATTTAATTAATTAAATTAGGTTTAAAATTAATTAGTTTAATTACTTTTAATTTATTCAGTAAAATTTGGGCATTTTTATATTTTTAGAATAGTTAACTTTTTCTTTATTTAATTTTATTTTTTCAGAATTTTTATAACTTTTATTTTTTGTCTTTTTCTATTTTCTTAGTTTTAATTAATTATTAATCTTTAAAAATTCATAAAAAATCCAAAAATTAATAAAAAAATATTTTTCTTTTTTATAAAATTTTCTTTTGTCATTTAGTGTCTAGGAAAAATATAAAATTTAGTGTAGGCTTAATTTTTCTTAAATTTCAGTTTTAGACCCGTTTTACCGAGTGCGTTTTACCGTTTCTTTTCGTTTTACATTCAAACGACCTCCGTTTTAGTTCTAGTTTTTTTATTTTTCAAATTAACTTAATTAGAATTTAATTTTAATTTTTAATTTAATTTAGCATTTATTTTCTTAATTTTTAGTATTTAGGTTTCCCGATACCTGATTCTGTTCCCCGTATTTAATTTAGATTTAATTTTAGGATTTCCCAATAATTAATTATGCTTCCCGTAGTTTAAGTTCTATCCATATTAACTAATTTTGTTTCCCGTAGTTTTTAAGATCCCCATTTCCTATATCTGTTTCCCGTAGATTAAATTAGGTTTTATTTAATTAATTTTAGTTGTAATTATATCAGTGTTTCCATCATATATTCTTCATCATTCAATTTCTCATCAAACCAGGATTACTTTCAATTGCAGCCTCGTTGGGACATACGACCCGGGAATATCTCTTCCGGAATCTTTTTATTATTGATTCTTATCTTGTGTATTTTATCCTTTTGTGGAATCTGACCTTTTGCCTTGGTCAAGGGCGTTCGGTCAGGATCTGTATTAGGGTTGCTATATAAGTGTGTACTATCTCACGAATCAGACCACGATATCAGTATTTTGTCAAAGAATATCAAGTTAAAGATCAAGATCCAAGATCACAAGCATGCAAAAGGATCTTCAAAAGGAATTCCCAAGAATACAAGGCTCCAAGACTCAAGACGTCACAAGAAGGATCCACAATTGAATGACCACCCCTTAGGGGGAGATTGTTAGCCGTATATTTATTAAAGTGATGGTCATTAAATATTCCCGAGCCTTGTATAAGTAAAACGTAGTTTACGGGAATTTAGTTAAGCTAGTTGGGCCTAGTTGTCGGGCTCAAGCCCATTTGTTCTATGATCCGGCCCAACTCAAAGCCCACAAGAATAGTCCTTTCTTGTAGCTATTTAAAGCCCTCTCCAAGTGTGGAGAGGGTGTTGCTTCTCATTTTTCTTTTGTGAAACAAGTAACCATTTTTCTTCTTTTTTTACTTTCTCTCTCTAAAATCTATTTTTCTTATTTTTGTGTTTGAGGTGATGAAATGATATCCTAACAGATTTCATGGTCGTAGATTTTGAGCCAGACCCCCGAGTACCTTTAATTCTCGGGAGAAGTTTCTTAAAGACTAGTCGTGCATTAATAGATGTTTACGAAGGTAAAATAACCCTTCATGTTGGCAAAAAGGCCATCACATTTAATCTGGACCAAACTTCGAGATACACGGCTAATTACAATCATATGACGGCGAACCGAATCGACGTTATTGAATTAGCAAGTGAAGAATACTTGCAAGAAGTCTTAGGTTTTTCTGATTCAGTTGCATACGATAATCCTTCTCCGGATTACGATCCAATTATTTCAAATTCTTCACCAACACTAACTCCTTTCGGGGATAGCGATTTTCTCCTTCTCGAAGAAGCCAATGCTTTTATAGCTATCAATGACGAGCTAATTTCACAGGAAATTGATGCTACTTACTATGATCCGGAGGGTAACATTCTTGTCCTCGAAGCACTTCTCAATAGTGAACCATTACCTCCTCTTCCGAATCATAAAGATTATTCACCCGGAATCCAGAAAGAACTCAAAGTTGTTGAAGCTAAAACCGTTAAATCATTAATTGATGAGCCTCCCGAGGTTGAACTCAAAGACTTGCCACCTCATTTAGAATACGCATTTTTGGAAGGCGACGACAAGTTGCCCGTCATAATTGCGAAAGATTTAAAGGATGAGGAGAAGGCAGCTCTTATCAAGGTTCTAAAGTCCCACAAGCGAGCCATCACTTGGTAACATCTCAGATTCAAGGTGTTTATCCAGAGTTATGTACTCACAACATCTTTTGGAGAGGACTACGAACAACGGTTCAGAGTCAAAGACGGGTAATCCAAAGATCTACGACGTCCTAAAAAAGAGGTTGAAAAACTTCTTGACGCCGGATTAATTTATCCGATCTCTAACAGTCCATGGGTAAGCCCGGTACACTGTGTACCAAAGAAGGGTGGCATAACCGTCATCAAGAATGATGATAATGATTTGATACCAACTCGATTGGTCACGGGGTGGAGAGTGTGCATTGACTATAGAAAGTTGAATGAAGCCACCCGAAAAGACCATTTCCCATTACCCTTCATGGATCAAATGCTCGAAAGACTCGCGGGAAACCAATACTATTGTTTCCTCGATGGCTTCTCGGGTTATTTTCAGATTCCTATTGACCCGAAGGATCAAGAGAAGACAACATTCACGTGCCCATACGGAACGTTCGCCTATCGCCGCATGCCTTTTGGGTTATGCAATGCACCCGGTATGTTTCAACGATGTATGATGGCAATCTTCCATGACATGATCAAAAAGACAATGGAAGTTGTTAATGGATGACTTCGCGGTTTCGGGGATTCTTTCTTACATGCCTATTCCTTATTTGAAAAAAATGTTAAACGGTGTGAGACACTCATTTTGTCCCTAAATTGGAGAAAAGCCATTTTATGGTTAAAGAAGGCATTGTTCTTGGACACAAAATTTCTAAGTCAGGAATTGAGGTCGATCGTGCTAAAGTTGAAGTTATAGCCAAGCTCCCTCACCCGACTACTGTGAAAGGTGTCCGTAGTTTTCTTGGGCATGCCGGTTTTTACCGACGTTTCATACAAGACTTTTCAAAAATTGCCCGTCCATGACCTGCTGGCTTGAAAAAAGTGACTCAATTTTTCTTTCAAAAGAGGGTAGCGAATCCTTTAATTCACTTAAAGAAATTGACCGAGGCTCTAATTTTGATTGCTCCCGACTGGGACTTGCCCTTTGAACTAATGTGTGATGCAAGCGACTTTGCAATTGGGGCAGTCCTAGGGCAACGAAAAATACAGCATTTCCATCATATCTCACTATGCCAGCAAGACAATGACCGAAGCTCAAGCACACTACACTACGACCGAAAAAGAATTACTTGCCGTAGTGTACGCTTTTAAGAAGTTCCGGTCATATCTCGTTTTGTCCAAAAGCATAGTGTACACGGACCATTCTGCTATAAAGTATCTCTATGCTATAATGATGTTTAGAGCAGATTAATGCGGTGGATCTTTTGCTTCCAAGTATTGAGTTGAGATCCGGGTCAAAAAAAGGAGCAGAAAATCGTGCAGTCGATAATCTCTCTTAGACTTGTGAACCCTCACCTAAATGAGTTCGAGAACTAGGTTATAATGGTAACATTCCCACTCGAAAACTCTTGGATCGGGTTGATCTTCGTGATGATAATACCCCATGGTTTCGCAGATTTGCTCAATATACCCATGCGCGGAAATTTCATTGTCAAGGGAAATGTCGTCCCACAGATAAAAAACATGTTTTTCAAGATGTCAAGAAATTTTACTGCGGTTCGGTCCCTTTCTATTCTTGATCTGTGCTGACAATAATCAGAGTTGTGTTGCGGGGCAAGTTGCTTTTGTACATTCTTAAAGCTTTCCACAGGTGGCCCCACTGGGGGACATACGGTGCCAATTAACACCGCTAAAAAGATCTTCAGATTCAGGTTTTTATAGGCCCAAATCTACATGGATGCCCATGACTTGTCACCGATGTGACATTTGTCACGTCAAGGCATAATTTCGCAAACGTGATGAGATGCCACAAACCTCTATCCAAGTTTGCGAAATCTTCGCATTTGGGGCATTATTTTTATGGAGCCGTTCCCGTCCTTTCACGGAGGTACATAATATATACTCGTGGCAGTGATTACTTATCGAAAATGGGTAAGCAAAGCGCTCCCCACAATGCTGCCGCGTGATTTGCAAGTTTCTTAAAAACTTCTCTCTCCAGATTTGGTGCCCCTCGTGCAATCATAAGTGATCGCGGAACCCATTTTTGCAATGACCAGTTTTCAAAAGTCATGCTTAAATATGGAGTCGCCTTTTCGTCTCTCCACCGCGTATATCCACAAAACAAGTGGACAAGTTGGGTATCCAATGGTGGTTTAAAAAGAATTCTTGAAAGGACCGTGGGCGAAAATCGTGCCTCTTGGTCGGACAAACTGGATGACGCTCTCTGGGCCTTCCGTACAACTTACAAAACACCCATCGGGTGCACTCCGTACAAGCTTGTATATGGAAAGGCATGTCAATCTAGATGGAGTCGCGAGCACAAAAAAAAAGCCCTTTTTTTTTTTTATTTTTTGGGGGGGGGCCTGGGGGTGGCAATTGGTCGGGTTCTGGTTGGCGGGTTCGGGTTGACAAGGTTGGCGGGTCAGAAAATCCACCCGACCTGACCATTTAATTGATGGGTCAGCTATGTCAACCCTAACCTGTTTACATATAACCCGAACCTGACCCATTTAACCCGTATATATACTTGGGTTGGTGGGTTAAATAGGTTAAATGGGTTTCGGGTTGACCCATTTAACCCATTTTATATATAAAACTTGGCACATTACACGGACTAAACATGTTAAATAGGTTTGTGGGTCGACCCGTTTAACCTATTCAACCAATATAATAAAATATAAATAATTTTAAATTTAAGAAAAAATCTTAAACGGGTTGGCGGGTCGACCTGATTAATTTATTCTCAACCCGAACCTGACCTGTTTAATAAATGGGTTAGATATGTCGACCCAAACCTAACCCAAACATATTTAGATTCAACCCGAACCTGTTAATTTTCGTGTCGGTTTCAGGTCGGGTTTCGTGTCGGGTCAGAAATTGCCACCCCTAACTGGGCCCTTAAACATACAAACTTTGATCTAAGAACCGCGGGTGATCACCAGAAAGTTCAACTCAACGAACTTAATGAACTTCGTGATCATGCCTACGAAAATTCTTTAATTTACAAGGAGAAAACAAAGAGAATCCATGACTCCAAGATCAAAAATCGCGTTTTTAACGTCGGTGATCGAGTCCTCCTCTTTAACTCTAGATTGAAGATTTTCTCAGGCAAGCTTAAGACCCGCTGGAGTGGACCATTCACTGTAACCCAAGTCTTTCCATATGGCACTGTCGAGTTATCCCAAAACTCCGGGCCAAATTTCAAAGTGAATGGTCATCGTTTGAAGCACTACTTTGGAGGGGACGTACCACAATTGGTAGTCCCGGATCTCCAGACTTTCCCCATGGACCAATGAATTCGGGGACGGGTCAAGCATAGTGACCTTAAACAAGCGCTTCGTGGGAGGCAACCCATGCTTATCCTTCTATCTTCTTTCTATTTTCTTCTAACTGTGTGACGTGAGGAGGTGTGCCTCTTCCATTTCTCGTATGCTTGTGTTTTTGTGGTTTATTTGTCCAGGATGTCTCGGATTTTGAAGCCTCTCGTGCTCACGGTTTTTGTCCTCCGATCACAAGAGCTTCACATCCTCAGCTTCATTTGGGAATCCAATATCCAAATCTAATCGACTAACGTTTTATCTTTTGGCACACTTAATAAACGGCCTTAGATTTACGTAGGTACCCCCTTTTAAAACATCGAGGATGATGTTTAGTTCTAGTATGGGGGGGAATCTTTGATTTGATTTTGCCTGCAGCCGTTGTTGTCACGTAATCCCGTTTTTACCACCAAAATTTTGCAAAAATACCAAAAAAAAAATGAAAAAAATTTAAAAATTTTCAAAAATAAAATAAGTGTTTTGTCACAGTTTTGACTTTCCTAATGGGTAGAATGAGAATAAATTTTGACTCGGTCGAGCGTGTTGAGCTCTTAGCTTGTTCCTTAACTTTTAGACTAAGCGTTCGCGGACTTTAAAATTCGTGAAAAACGAAAAATGATAGTGTTGTTTACAAGTAGGATGCTAAACAAGGATTATTTGGAAATCTTAAAAGCTTATGAGTGTAACTTGTCGCTTTTTCTCCCCGAAGCTCTTAACCTGACTAATAAACGTGCTTAATTTTGCTTTAACTTTAAACCGACATTTTCTAAAAAGAAGCTCTTTCGGAAACGAAAATATTCATCTTAGTTCAACTGTATACTTGAGTTTCTAAAAACGAAATTTTCTCTATTACGGAAAATATGTTGAAAAAAATGATATAAACTGTGGGCTGATAAAGGTTTACTGCATCTTGCCGGCTCACAACCGATGTTGCAGTCTTCAAAACAAAGCCCATAGTGAGATAATAAATGCCAAAGTGCATTCTTAAGTACTATCAATAAGAATTCTCCGTCAGTTTACTTCATCTTGTCGGAGGCGTGGCCGATGTTGAAGTCTTCATATAAGGCGGGGGACCGTCGTCAGACTAAGTCACTACATCTTGTCGGAGGCGTGGCCGATGTTGTAGTCATGTAAATGATGACGGTATTATAGTATGATTATAGCAATAAATGACTAATAAGGAAAATTTAATGGTTAAGATTTCTTTTTCTTCTAAATCAAGTAATAATTTTTGAACTAAGTAATACTTGACTCTAAGACTTCAAAAGTTATTGGTTGCCGTTGGTAGATTATTTCTAGGAATAATCGCACCAATGAGATCATTAAAATTTTGATGTTTGCATGCTTTGAGTAGTATTGTTTATTTAGCGGTAAATCTAAGAAATTCGGCCTAAAAGGGTAGAGTATCCCGCTATTACATTGCGAACATTCTCCTGTGGGGTCTCAACCTGATAACCTAAGTCGAACTCGGCTGGGATCTATCGAGAATATGCTGGTTGGTGGGTGATCTAGTCTTTTCCCCAGATTTCTTCAGAAATATCGTTATGCACATAAACTATACTACTTTCTAAAATTGTCGATCTAAATTTAACTTAAAATTAAGCACAATCACACTAATTGAATAATTGTTGGGAGCGGAAAGTTGACAAGTCATAGTTATAAGTAGTGTTAGCATCTTTACTTGTACTCAGCGGTGATTTCGTTTTTACGCTTAGCTTGGGACTAGTGAAAAATCGAGGACGATGAATTTATCCGTCAGGACATCCATAGATTATTCTATGGGCGCTTCTCATTCTATGATCCCAGTGTTGATAAAATAAAGGAAGTCAAACATGTTAGTTAGTTGAGAAAAGAAAAAGGAAAAATCCAAAAAAAAAATTAGTGATAGTTAGTGTAAATATAAAAAAATGGTGAAAACGGGACTTGTCGAAGCTATTGATTCCTTAGTTCCCCTTGACGAACACTTAGCTACTTTTCGAGGTTATTAGTCGAGGGGGATCGAGATTCTTAGTTTTCTAAGTGTTTACTTCATAACATTGCGTGAGGACACGGCAATATCTTAGTATGGGGGATTTTGGTATGTGCTTAATTACACATACCATTTTCCATTAAAAACGGACTTAAATGACTAAAAACGTACCAAAAATACATTGTATTTGTATGTTTTGCATTTGTATTGTGCAGGAAACGGATATTCAAGAAAAGGACAAAAACAAAGCTAAAAACGACAAAACCGAGCACGAGAATGAAAAGAGCGTGAAGAAACAGTCAAAGTCAAAAAGCCAAAGCCAAAGTCAACCCCGACAAAGTCAAGTCAAAGTCAAAGTCAACTCCGAGAAGCTGAATCAGAAAAATACAAACTTGAGGGACCAAAAATGCCAAATCATTAAGTTGTATTTTAAAGATAAAAGGTTCAAGGGCTGAAATTGCAATTTACTCAAAATATAACTTTAGGGGTTGAATCTGCCAAACCCCTAAAGTTGTATTACCACAAGGACCATGCATGTAATTAACAAGTACGAGTTGAGGGGGCATTTCTGCCATCTCCCCAAACACATATCACCATAAGGACTAAGGGTGCAATAGGACATATATCTTTGAGGGGCCAAACATGTCGAAACACCAAACCTTCACCCCTGTTACCCCCAACCTTTATAAAACTAATTTTCCCGCCAACAAAACCCAAGAACAAGTCACGGGTCCTCCTTCCACCTCTTTACCCTGCAACCCCAAACATCACAAGGGATAAAACCCTCACCCTCAACCCACTAAACCCTAGTTGTATGACACCTTGCCAAGTTGGCAATCCCACACTTTCCCAAGATAAATCCAACGGCTCCCATGGTTTTTAGAAAAAGCACAAGAGATTTTGAAGGGCTAAGATGATTTTGAAGACTTCACTCAAGAAGCACAGCCTCAGTTTGTCTCACAAAAGAAACACACTTCAAAGGCCTAAGCTTTGAAGATTTTAGTATAAATAGGTGTCAATGTAAGCCTTCAAAGGCATCCCTTTTCTTATTTAATCTTTTATCTTTTATCATGTTTTAAGTCTTTTTCAGTTTTATGTTTCCAATTTAATGTCGTGTAAGCATTTTTTTTTAGTTAATGAAAGTTTGAAGTATTTCAAAGTTATAATCTTGCTCTTAAACTTTATGTTCTTTTAAGCCTTGTTTAAACTCCCTTAAGCCCTTTGTAACTTGTATAACTGAATTTCAGAAAAACCTTAAAAAGTAATTGAGTAATTCCAAGAAATACCAAAATTAAGCTTACCCTCAATTACTTCAGCTAATTATGGAAGATAAGCCAGAAATGGATGGGCTTATGGATAACACTAGCTTATCTTTGATAAGCTGGAGCTTGTAGACAAAGCTCTTAAGAGCTTATTTGCCCTTTCTTAGAGCAAAGGGTCTGGTAAATTACTTTTTCTTCATTTTAGCTTATTTTCTAGCATTTGCTTATTTACTACTTATTGATGGTGTTTAGAGCTTAAAATTATGGTCTTGTAGTTTAGAATCTAGTTGTGCAAGTTTTTCTTAAAAACTATTAATTTTTAGCTTATTCACTGTTGGATTTTCATTTGCTTATTTAAGTGCTTATTTCTTACTGTCATGTGCTTATTGTTGCTTATCATTCATGTATAAGCATCTGTTTTGAAGCCCCTTAGCTTAATTCACTTTAAATCAGCTTGCAAAAGCCATTTTAAAAGTTAAAGGGGTGTTTGGCATAAGCTCAAAATGGGTCAAATTGGTGACTAAATGGGTTGGGGATGATTAAGCCAACTTTAACTAGCTAATTTAAGTAGATGTAATCTGTCTTTTAAAGTTTTTAAATTTAAATTTAATTTTCATAGTTGATAGTTAAAATTGATAAAATTTGTGGTTTTAAAGTCATAGGTATCAGCTTAAATGTTAAGGGTGTGATTATCCAGTTTTTTTTACCTTGTTTTGTATTGTTTTTTATATCACAATGCAGTAGAGAGTTGTTGAATTAAGTGAGCATTGATCATTTTTAGTTGTAGTTAAAATTGCCAAAGTTTTCTTGAGCCATTAAAAGTTCAATTTTAAATCCAAAAATTAGTTGAGTCAAAGTCATTTGTAAAGCCTGAGCTTATGAGAATAAGCTCATTAGTGTCCCTTCTTTATCTGTTTTAGCTTATTATAGGATTTAGAGTCTTTTTAATTGCTTGAAAGTAAGCCCCAAAGTACCCCCTTGTCTGTTTTAGTAGCTAGTTTTAGCTTAAGTGCTTAGTTGCTCTCCTGAGCTTATGGCTTATTGAATTTGCTTGATTTGTGTTCATACATGCTTATTAGGTAGGTTTCAGCTTATCTTAGCTTATTTCAGTCCAAAATTTAGCTTGTTAAAGTCCTTATTAGCTTAAGCTACTTCTAGCAGTATTAACTTCAAAGTTAATACTGCTGTCTTTATTGGCCTTTTTTATAGCTTAATTGTGATTCAAAATTCTATTAGTTTGCTGATTTGAGTAGCTTATAGGTAAATAATTTAGGGCATACAAGCCATTTAGCCTTTAGATCTCATTTGGTAGCTTAAAATTAAACTAGAAAAGCCCATCTTAGGCTTTTTGGCTCAGTACCTCCCCTGGTGCTGAGATTGCTTTTTTGAGCTTATTGGCTTATCCAATTTGCTCACTTTTGTTCCTACTTGATTATTAGGTGTGTTTAGGTATCTAGCTTTGCTTATTTCTCATTTGTTTTTCTTATTGCACTTAAAAAGCCAAAAAGAAAAGCCCCTTTGTGCCTCTTGGTTATTTTAGAAGTCTGTTTGTCCTAGCTTTTTCTAGTAGCTTTTTTTTAGCTTATTTTTCTTTCAAAATTGTTTTTGAATCTTGATTTGTATAGATTTTCAGTCAAGCTTTTAGACTTTATAAGTTGAAAAGCCTCAAGTGTCTTCTTGATGTCTTAAATATAAGCCTAAGCCTGTTTGTCTGTTTTGCATAAATTTTCTATGTCAGATAGCATATTTGGATTACTTAGCTTATTTTTCATTCCATTGTGCTTATTAGCATTGTTAGGTTAGTTTATGTTTTTTAGTTAATTTAGATCTTATTGTAGCTTATTTTAGCTTATTTGCCTAGTTAGTTTAGAATTTTTTAGTTTTTAAGCCTTTTATTGCTTATTCAGTCTTTCTTAGCTTAATTTCAGCTTATTCATGTTTCATTTTGCTTCTTAGGTTTAGAATAGCTTCTGTTTGCTTATTTAGAGTAGTTTAGTGCTTATTTACCTTTTTACTTTTGTTTAAGTGTTAAAAAGCCAAAAAAGTATAAGCTGTCAAGTTTTAAGCTGTTTTACAGCTTATTCATAAGCTTTCATAAAAAATTCCAAGTTTTAAAAGTGCTTATTTTTAAGTCATTTACAAATTTGCTTTTTGAATTTTTGAAAAAAAGGGGATAGTGGAAGTCTCGGGGAGCCTGGGCTCGAACCCAAGACCTCAACACTCATCAACCCTTATAACCCCCACACACTCTACCGCTGTGCTACAATAGCTCATCCGGTAGAGTGTGTTTTCACACTTTATTTATACACATTTTTGGCCCAAACAGCCATAAGCTGTTTTTGCTTATTCGCAGCTTATTGCGATAAGCTGTGTGACCAATTGCATTTTTCATAGGATCCTTTCAACCTTAGCTAATTTGTGTAATTTTTTTAGATTTTTTTATAAACAGTTAGTATTTTTTATAATTTATTTTTATTAAAAACTTAAAAAATTTATAAAAATTAAAATAAATGTCAGGGAAAAACATACAAATCTTTTTTATTTAATTTTCTTTTATCAAATAGGTTTCTAGGAAAAATATTAGAGCTTTCGTAGGGTCATTTTTTCAAAAGTTCATTTTCAGAATGGGATTGTTTCCGTTCTTGTTTTTCTCGTTTTTAGTCTTAATCAACTCCGTTTTCGATCTAGTTTTTTTTAACTTCCTTTTTAGTCAACTAGGACCCATTAATAGTTAAATAATCATTTTAGGATTAAAATTGAATAATTTAGGTTTTTAGCTCGCGCTTTTACGTCACCGTTTTAGGGTTTAAGTTAAATTGCTTACGTTTTAGGTTTACTTTGTATGATTTTGCATTTTTATTTAGTAATATGAAAATCAATCATATATCTTGTCATATTAAAACATCGATAGCAATTCTGTCATTTCGATTTTCAATTGCCCACACTTCATTGGACATAACGACCCCGGGAAATCAAACTTCCGAGAGTATTATATTGATTCTATTGTGATTTCTTAACATCCCTGCTAAGGGTATTTGTGGATTGTTTGCCTATATAAATCTTTCTTGTTTCTGTATACCCACTTTGTACCAATTGCTCTATGACCTTTAGGTAAATCCACAAGAATCCAGACCTTTTGCAGTTTGAACTGTAGGAGTTCCTCCTGCATTGCTTCTACCCATGCTGGATCACTAAGAGCTTTAGAAACTCTTTTTGGTTCTTCCTGAGAGAGGAAACAAGCAAAAAGACATGTATGAAGATCCTGATGAGTCTTCCCTTCATATATAGCACTAAGAAATCCATGTTCAGAGTAAGAAGTTATCATTCTTCTTGTTTGAACATATGACTGCACATCACCAATCACATGTTCAATTGGGTAAACTTTGTGAATTCTTGTGTGAGGAGTGGTAGGTACTGCATAAGATTGTGGAATGTTCCCCAATACAACTTCTTGGTCCTCTACTTGTGTGTCTTCAGATGCATGACTAGGTCCTACCAAGTCTTCAGGGGTAGCAGTATTAACTTCAGGGACAGCAGTACTAACTTCTCTACTACCAGTATTAATTTCTGGTCTGGTAGTATTAACTTGTTGAACAGCAGTACCATTATCCTTAAGACTGCTATCATCATGAGACTTTTCTGTAGCATCATTCTCATCTTGTAACCCATCTTTATCTTGTATTTGAGCATCAGCAACAGATCTTGGTGCAACATCACCAAAATATGAAGCATCCTTCCAAATTGGCATTACAATGCAATCTTGATTATCTTTATCTTGTTGAGAAGATGTACTAGACTTAGAAACTCCTTGTATACATGCAAAGTCATTAGAAAAAGTTCCTGCAATCACTGGTACATAATTCATTGATTGGGTTAGAGAATCAATATCAAACAGCCACTTTGGACCATTTCCTTCTATCATAGGCTTATTCTCTAAGAACCCAATATGCACGTTTTCTTGAACTTTTCTGGTTCTAGTGTTATATACCCTAAAAGCTTTGCTACTTAAGGAATATCCAACAAAGAAACCTTCATCACTCTTTCCATCAAACTTGCCCAAATTATCTAAGGTATTGAGAATAGTAACATGACATCCAAATGGTTTCATGAAGCCTATAGCTGGTTTAAAACCTCTAAAGAGTTCATAAGGAGTCTTGTTATGAGGCTTGACTATTAAGACCCTATTCTGTACATAGCAAGCAGTAGAAACTGCTTCTGCCCAAAATGTGGTAGGTAACTTAGAGTCAGCTAACATTGTTCTAGGAGCCTCAATGAGTGTCCTATTCTTCCTTTCAGCTATACCATTTTGCTGAGGAGTCCTAGCTACACTATATTCTCTTTTAATACTTTTTTCCCTACAGAAATCATCCATCACTTTGTTTTTAAACTCTGTCCCATTATCACTTCTGATTATTTTTACTTTCTTATACACTAGGTTTTCTACTTCTTTGATAAAAAATTTAAGGATCTCAGTTGTTTCATCCAAAGTTGTTAAAAAGAAAACCCATGAAAATTTACTATAATCATCAGTGACTACTAAGCAATACTTTTTATGCATTAGACTACTAACAAAAGTTGAACCAAAGAGATCCATATGTAGCATAAACAATGGCTTAGTAATGGGATTAAAGGCCTTGGTCTTACAAGAGGCTCTGTGTTGCTTGCCTTTAAGACAGGCAACACAAGTTTGGTCATTCTCAAATCTTTTTAAGGGCAGATCTCTTACAAGATTTTCTTTGACAAGTTTATTAATATTCTTAAAATTTATATGACCAAGCCTTCTATGCCATAGCATTGATTCTTCAGATGTAGCCTTTGCAACTAGACAAGTTAAACTATCTTTAAGAACTATGTTTTTTATAACAAAACTGTACATGTTATCCTATCTAGGAATTTTCATCAGGCAACTTAAAATTAGGAGATAGGACAAGACATTTAGAGTCAGTAAAAAGAACATAGTTCTTTTTGTCACATATTTGTGAGACACTAAAGAGGTTGAACTTTAACTCTTTGTAAAAGTATACATCATCAAAATCAAGATTATCAGTTTTAATAATACCTTTGCTAGTAATTCTGCCTCCATAGGCTTCTCCACCAAAAGTAACATAACCTCCATCAAAGTCTTTGAAATCTGAAAGATGGGCTATGTATCCAGTCATGTGCCTTGAGCATCCACTATCAACCAAGCCTTTATCATTTAGTTGTGAATTGCTCTGCATAAAAAAAACTTATGAAGTTAGTTTTCTTTGGGGACCCAAGCCATTACTAACTTGGATCTGCCTTGTGCATCAATGTAATTATATTTGTTGAAAACCAGTGATGAACCATTGGGTTTGATGGGTCTCCAAACCAACATGCTGAGGGCTTAACAACATTAAATCCCCTTGCCCTGACAGTATTAACAGTTGATCTAAATGGCCTACATGTATTAAACCTTTAATTAAAACACCTTTTTGTTAATGTTGTTCTCTTGTAAAAGGGCATGTGAATAGTTGATTGTGCTTGATTTTGAAAATATGTCTTTGGTCTAGCATAATAAATTGTTGATTTGGGGTGAGCAGTATAAAAAGGCCTAACAGTATTAAAAGACCTAGCAGTACTAAAAGGTCTACCATTATTGACAGACCTAACAGTATTAACATGCCTTGCAGTATTAAAAGATTTTAGGCCAGTCTTCATTAAGACTGCTCTTGGAGCCATATGTTTGTGTGCACTGGGATGAGAGGTTTTAGAATAGTAGTCATTATCCTTTTTGTTATAATTATTTCCACTTACTATTCTTTTCCTCTGTTGGTTAGGACAGCTGTATTGAATGTGATCAAAACTTCCACAGATAAAACATGCTTTGTTATTAAATACAAAGTTACATCCTAACTGATTGGATTTTTGACCATTCTAGTTCCTTTGGTTTCCTCTAGGTCTTTGTGACATGTACATCTCAGCATATCTCACTGGCTTCCTAACTTGTTTTTCTATTTTAGCAGCAGTAGGAATAACAGTTTTCTTCTTTACCACAACAGGAGACTCAACTTCATCCTCATCATCTGACACCCAATCCTCAATAATTGGAGCATCATTATTCTTCCTAACTTTCTTAGGTTCTACTTCACTAACATGATTAGCAGGATAGAAAAACTTTTCTTTCCAATCTTTGTCAACTTTAGATACCTTAAGTGGAGACTCAAAAGAGCTAGTTTCAGTATCAGTCATTTGATGTTGTTCCAAAGAGTCATCAGTATTCTCCTTAGAATTATCTGACTTTTTATCACAACCAGTGGTAGACTTTAAACTAGAATCCCTAGGACCATACTCATTAACCTCGGGTTCTTTGAATTCTTCAAGACCTGAATAAGATAAGTCTAAAGTTGTTGGTCTATTAAGAATCAAAGGATGAGGTGAGGGGACAACATTATAACCTACTCCTTTCTTGCTTTTGTCAGTGATCTGACTTTCTAACATTTCATTTAAGTCTTTAGCAGATTTATCAAACTTTGCAATCTTAAAATCAACTCCCTCCTTTTCTTGTTTAATCTTTTCAAGCTCAGTCCTAAGTAATCCTAACTCATATTCTTTAGAACCTACACTTCTTTTAAGTAGAGCAATTTCCTCAGAGAAAAGAACTTCATGTTCTCTATCTTTAACAATTTGACCTTCTAAAGTTGCTAAACCTCCTTTGTATGTAGCTGCTTTAAAATCAGTATCACTTAATTTAACAAGCAAATCATCAAATTATTTCTTTAGAGATTCATAGTTTTTCAGACAATTTTTTGAGCAAGATTTATCATTTTTTACCTCAGAATCTGAGAATGCCATAAGAGCCGTGTTTGCCTGAATCTCTTCCTCTTCCATGTCACTCCAATCAAAGCCAGCACCATTTATAGCACACATTGCCTTTTCAGAAGCATCTTCAATCTTTACTGTGTTTGTTGAGCTACCCGGATTCTAATTTTTGTTGTCTTTACTCCTAGGTGCTCTGCATTCCCTGGCAAAATGTCCCTTTTATGGCAGTTGAAACATTCTACCTTTGATTTATCATATCAAGCAGTATTGCTTCCATCAATGATGATTTTCCTTCTAGTTCTCGGATAGAACTTTCTTGCCCTCATGCTTAGTAGTGCCATATTCCACTTTAAATCCATTTCTTCCAAATCATCATCATGAAGTTGCTCAAGGTCTTCATGAACTAGTTGAGACCCTTTTGGTTGAGTGGATAGAAAGGCATATACTGTGGCATCACTAAAGCTAGCAGTACAAATTTCAGTACTGGCAGTATTAACCTTTGTGGTAGCAGTACTAACTTCAGGGTTAACAGTATTAATATTATTAGTACTGCTTGCACCTGAAGTAGTTACAAATGCCAAGTTTTTATCATCATTGCTTGCACCAGCAGATTTCTTAACCTTCTGTTCAACAATTTTAAAATTGTTGTACAGATCATCCAAACCCATAGTATCAAAATCAGGTTTGTTCATCCAAACTACAACA
Source organism: Tanacetum coccineum (assembly GCA_026074375.1). NCBI lineage: Eukaryota > Viridiplantae > Streptophyta > Magnoliopsida > Asterales > Asteraceae > Tanacetum > Tanacetum coccineum. The sequence goes on from BQNB010012331.1 coordinate 34,087, forward strand.
TGTGTATCCCATTCAGAAGGTAAGCTCCTTAAAAATTTTACATTTAGATCTTCTGGAGGAGTAACCACACCCAGAATTGCCAATCTACTAACAAGCTTTTGAAGCCTGTTAAAGATAGAATCAAGTGATTCTGAGCTTGAAGCACTAAAGTTTTCATACTGTTGTTTCAACAGAGCCTTCTGTGTCTTCTTTGTTGCTTCATTGCCTCCAAATCGAGCTTTAATTGCAGCAAACATTGATTGAGCATCAACATACTGGTCGAAGGTAAGTTGATGTTCATTGGGCAGTGCCATGAGCAGTAGACTTCTTGCCTTTACATCATTCTTTTTACATGTCTTTTCTTCAATAGTAGCAGGCACAGTCATCTTTGTTGTTGTTGATGTACCACTTTCTGGTGGTGTTGTTACAGGAATAGGTACCCATGAATTCCCATTCTCTATGACCTCCCATAGAGCATAATCCTGGATCTAACTTTGTAGTGGCAGTTGTAACTTCACCAGCAGTCTTGAAAACTTAGAATAATTTTTATTGAAATTCTCCAACAGCACTAACTTTGACTGAGCAGCATTAACATCAATAAGAGCAGCAGTAATACTAACAACATTAAGAAGGCTTTTAATCCCTACAATCCTCGCCGAAACTTGATATTTATCTCCAAAATCATCAAGTTTCTTCATTAAAAGCTCCATAATCACCAGGAGGATGCTTCCAAACACTTCATTGATTCTTAAGCTATTTTGTGAGAAGTTTAAGAAGCTGATATGCCATTTCACTAAAATAATCAACCTGAAGCTTCTTGTTCAGTATATCTGTAATTATAGATGATATAAGATTATATCTCTTCTCTACCAACATATGAATGTACACATGTTGCATCCTCAAAGAATGTACTCCACATGAGTCATATAGCTTCTAATCCAACACTTTGTAATTCTGTTAGTTTTTCCATATTTGATCTTCAACATGTGGATCAAATATTGTCTTCAAATCTCCCCATAACAATAAATCCAAGTCTTCCACTGGTCTTTTTTACTCATATTTAGCTTTTACTAACTTGTACAAATCTTCCAAATCTTCCCTGCTAAAACTTTTAACCATAAGACTAAACACTATGTACATTTGATACTTTCCATCAGCTCTCACTATTTGATAATACCTTTTCTTTCCTTCTTTGTAGATCTTCTAGTCAACAATACTTGGAGACTTAACAGCTAAAGGTATAGCATCAAATGCAACCTCTTCTTCATCTAGAATGACTTCCATTCGACTTTGAATCTCTGTTGTATCTTTATCCTCATCCACCTTTTGCTTCTTAGTACTCTCTTGTTCTAACTCTTCTCCTACTCTCTTTGAACTACCTTCCACCAAGTATGTTCTGAAGTCAACAAATGTATTCACCCTCTTGAAAGCTCTGTCAAACATCTTCTGAATATAATCAAAAGATTTGTTCTTTAAGTCTTTGGGCTTCTTTCCTTTCATATTCTTCAGGTAAGTACACATGATTTTTCTTTATTGAGCTTGGGTTGGTGGTTTGTTCCTCTTCTCTTCTCCACTTTTAGCATCAAAGTTCTTTCTTCTTTGCTCCAATAGTTGTTGAAATAATTTTGCCTTTTCTTCAACAGACAACTCTTCTTGTTCCTCTGCTTGCAGTCTTTGAGCCAATTCCTGATTAGCCTCAATCTTAGCCTGAATATCATCCCATTCTTCAGTCAAGACAACATTGGCTTCTTTTTTAGCTTTTTCTCTTGCAAGTCTTTCTTCTTCATCAAATTCATCTTGTAACTTTGAAATAATTTCTTCATCAAGCCTGGTTAGATCAGATCTTTTTTTTCTAGCTCTTCAAGGTTCTTCTACATTATACCTTACCCTGTTTCCTTGTGATGGTAGCTTTGAAGAAATTGTTAGTTGTTGTTGTTGTAGATGGGCTCTTGTATATTCAACACCTTTTACCATGGGGGTTTTACACTTTTTCAAAAGCTGTAAAGTTCTTGAGGCAAAGTAAGTAACTTCATCAACGGTTAAATTCACAACTTTAGCAGCATCTTCTTGTTCTGCAAACACCTCATCACCATTTAAGTTTTCACATCAAAAATCTCAGCATCATCTTGAACATTAACCATGGTAATGTCTTCATCAACATCAATAGCATTAATCCTCCTCCCCTGTTTGGATGTATCCTTACCCAAACTATCTTCATCACTAGAGGATTCTACCCAAGCACTCAAACCAACTTTATATAAGCTCTTAAGCTTGTGAGTTCTTAACCTATATTTCCTCTCAACCTTCTTGACCCTCCTTTTCAAATAATCAATCTCATTACCTTGAGTGGTCTTTGTTTTCTCCAAATCAAGAACTCTGGATTGTAAATTGGTACATAGTTTTATCAATTCAGTAAGTTTTAGACTATCCTCACCACTTTAAAGTGTGTTACCTCTTACGAGCAGTAGATCATTGGAAAGTTTTGATACACTCTTAAACCTAGTTTGAGCAGTAGCATCCCTCATGGTTTCTTAGCACCTAGGACCACCACTTGAAGTAGTTCATAAGGAACTAAATTCATTAGGTGTTGCCTTGGATCAAACTTGCAATCATGTTTAAATAATTGAATAAGTTAAAATTCTAAGATCTTAACTAATTAAGATAATATTTTTGGATTTTATGAGTTTTTATGACAGAAATTAGTAACTAATGATCTATAACTATTTAAGCAAAAACAGACTAGAATATATAACTAACAAGCACTAGAAGAGATATTTAAACACTAATAAGCAAAGAGAATAAGCAAATAAGCAATATTAAGCATAAAAGCTATAACTAAGCAATTTTAGGACAAGTGGAAAGAGAACTTACGTTATCTTTAGCTAAACAGAAAGAAAACCAATAAAGGCAAGCTACAAGCTCCTCGCTTATAATTCAGCTAGGGTATAATCCTTGGGATCTCTTCCAAGTTAAGATCCCCTTCCAAAAGCTCAAATTTAGTAAGATCCATAACAGACTTAACTGATTTAAGGTTTAGATAAGATTAATACTGAATTCAAACAGCTCTATTTCAGCTTATAGACTGAAAGAGCTTAATATGAGCTTAATAGCTTAATGAGACAATATGGCTTATTAAGAGAGCTTATGACTTTAGATTAGGGCTTAGAAAATGAGATTTAAAATACTAAAGACTGAATTTCATTAATTAAAGAAGCTGATTACTGATAAATGCTTAATTATATATTAAAATTACCCGGGATTTTGCCAAATAAAAGCAAGAAAATGCCAAAAGAATAGAAAAAAGTGTGCTTTTGTGTCTATTGTGCAGGAAAGGATAAAAAGGACAAAAAGAAGCAAAAACAGTCAAAAACCGACAAAGAAACGGAAAAGACAAGACAAGAGTGAAGTCGAGAAGCCAAATCTCAAAGCCGGATCAGCCCGATACAGCAAGAAAGAAAGACAAAGCTCAACATTGAAAGCCAAGGACTAAAAGTGACAAGTGTGCAAAGCTTCAAAGGCCCATT